>JAQGAK010000162.1:0-132785 GCA_034696945.1 Lipothrix lubbocki
TATATCATAATGACAGATTTTTGTGCATTCTATACATAGCAACGCCTCATTTGTCGTGAGTTCTGGTTCTTGTTTTTTAAAATTTCGAAAATATTTGACTTTTGGTTTTTTAAATTTTTCACGCAAAAATGGGAATATAAGAAATATTGCCAGAAGGTCATTCCCAGTCTACCTGATAAGCATCCGGTAATTCAACATTAATTTGTTTTGTAATATTTAGTCTAGAGCCTTAACGACTGTACTTTTAATTGCTCATTGCTAGACTAACATTTCCTTTTGGGCCACATCCAAATTTCTACATTCAATGTATTTGCAAATTTGTTAGAAATTGTTGCAACAAATTTTTAGAGCCGCGTTACAGTTCAAGTTTGACTTGAATAATTCAAGTGCGTTTGAAGTTCAAGTGACGTTTAATTACTTGATATGTACTATGCTTGAATATTCAAGTATACGATCAAGTTCAAATTATCGGTTTTTCACTTGATGAACAAATCAAGTCAAGTTCAAGTACGCGGATTGGGAAAACTCGAAGAATTCAAGTTGATTAAAACTTGTGTATGTAGCTAAGTTTTGTGTAGTTACATATTGTGTTTCACATTTTCCCATTGTTTCTACGTATGCACAAGTTATGAAATTATTGTAAATATGAAAATCATAAGATGTGATATTTAATTGTTCAAATGTGAATATCAGAAACTTTTTTTGAGAGATTTTAGAGATTTTTTTGGTTGTTCATAAGTAAATTGAATTGCGCGTCAAGTGTTGGGGGACAGACACCAGGCAACGAATTTGTCCATTTCATATAATTTTATATTCGGGTTTTATAACATTTGTGTATTAGATGAGTTTCTTTGAATATTATTGTATTTATTTCAAGGGGTTCGCGAATCACTGCGTGATATAAATAATTACAAAAAATTGATTCTGCAATAAATTCTTGACGGATGTTGATAAGGTTAAACTTGTTGTGTTCGCAATCAAATTGCTTATGGACGAGTTTTTCTTGCTGTATGATCAGTCAAACTTACTGATATAATATTTCCCTAAAAAAAGTGAACAATTTCCGAAAACACATTTGAAAAATAAAAATTTACAATTTTTGGAAAAATTGTTGAGTATTTTTCAAACTTTCTAATTAAAGTTCTTTGCTTTTCCTTATTCCTTGCTCACTCCTGGGGAAATTTAAATCTTATCGTTAGTATCTTTTTATAAAACATGTGTAAGTTCTAAACAATTGCGGAATTTTCCCCAGAGAATTAAATATTCCATTTTTATTAGGACGACATGGACGGATAATTAAATGCGCGAGTTTTCTCGTTAAACTAACTTTGACAACTACTATTAATTAAAAATGAATTCCGGTTACGAGATATATGGTCTTCTTGCCAATTTTTAAAAAAAGTCAACTTGTTAAATTTTTGCTGATTTTTTTAATTGTTTCAAAAAACTGCAAAATGTTGCTAATATTTAGAATTCTTGCTAAATTATTTTAAATTTATACCGGTTAAAAACATTAACAGACAAGATTCAAATCCTAGTTTAGTCCACTTTGTCTTAATTCGGCAAATTTCCACAACAACGTTTAGAAAAATTATTGCAATGAAAAACTATTCCGAGACTTGTTATACATTTCAGAGTACTCTATTCACTATTCTGAACTAAACATTCGTGCTATATTTTTAGTGAGTGAAACGCCATTTTACCTTTTTCCATGTTATTGTATCATTGTCAAAATTCAACACATTTCCTTTTTTGAAATAATTTAAATTTCAACCATGAGATTCGCCATTTTCGAAATTTTGACCCCTATATTTGAAGGGAAATTTCAACAATTTGGAGACATTGTATTCTCATTGTACTCTCTTCCAATAACCAAGTTTGAGCAAGATAAATCAGGTACGCATTATTTTAAACAATAATGTTACATAAATAATTATTTTAAAAGACTGTTGAAAATTCCGTTTCTAATTTTTTAGCTATTTAATTGATGGAGAGCGTTTCCTGCGTAGCAAAATTAACAATAAAGACTTTCAGAGTAGTCTTGTAACTTGTTTAGAATAATTTTTTGTAGTTGCCGTTGATTTTTGCCCATACATATGTAAAGTTGTTTCTTGTATATGATAATTATTATATTAAGTATTTAAAATTGTATTTTAGGTAAGGATGAGATCGGTTCGGATTAACGCGGATAACCGACGTTCGGTTAACCGAAACCGACGGTTCAGTTAGGAAATGTTAACCGAATTAAATTAACCGAACGGTTCGGATGACCTGTTTTCTAACCGAATTTCGGTTTCGGTTCGGTTCGGTTATTAATATGAGATTATCCGATCGGTTCGGTTGGCTAAACTTATCCGTTCGGTCAAGTTGGTTGGTAGCCGATTTTGTATAATATGCAAAAATAGTTAGGGAATCACAGTAAAGTAAAAGTACATGTACATGCATGATGCACGTACGAAACAAGTTTCATCATGTATCAATATATCTATCTACATATATTAGTACAACTTGCAATAACTGCACTTACCTATTTTGAAATTCTGCTTGAGGACTTTAATTTAAAATTTGACATTTCAAAATAAAAAGGGAACAATTCGAAACCTTCGTCTATAGATATTATTGTACAACAAAACAAACGAGTGGAAAAATTAATTTACTCAAAGTGTCATTAAAATCTCACAGGATCGACTCAGAAAATATAAATGTCCATGCATTGCCAAATTTTAGTTTACATAACTAAATATAAAATAACAGCTTATGTCAAAATAATGATTACCAACCGCGGATTAGTTACTGAACTCGTTGTTAGAATTCGTGGAATTAAAAAATTTTTTGACAAAAAAATCGGTTAATCGGATAACCGACCCACGGTTCGGTTACAAAATTTATCCGAACCGAGTTATTTCGGTTCGGTTACGGATAAGAAAAAAATTGTATCCGAAAATTTCGGTTCGGTTCCGTTGTTGACAAAATATTAACCGAAAATTTCGGTTCGGTTCGGTTTCGGTTCGGATTTGCGTTTTATCCGAACCGATATCATCCTTAGTATAGCACAAGCTAAGTATATGTATTAAAGCAGCTCTTAAAATGCAATGTCTACACAAACCTTATTAAGACTCACAACTTGTACAGTGCAGTTCTGTGGATGCCGAGTTAACAATAAGAACGTCTTGAATACTTGACTGTGAGATAGAATTCTTAAGCAAAAGTGAACTTCTCTTCACACAAGTAATCTATACACATAGCCTAAGAATACAGAGATAGAGAGAGAGAGAGAGAGAGAGAGCAGTGAGATGCAATAGACGCGGTAGCAGTATAGAATAAGAAGAGAAAAGCTCAACATCTATTAATGGAGTCTTCGCTCATCTCACAGTATTTCTTCGTCTTCGCCTTCCTTGGTTGTCTATTTATTATTTCTGGTTTCTCATCCTAACTTTTTCCGAACCAACTTTCTTGCTATTTCATTTTCACTTTCATTTCTATTCTCCATTATTATTATCAAGTCCTGTGTATTCTTCTTCCTCTTCCTTTCTCTTCTCCTTTTCTATTGCTATTCATCCTCATCATTCTTTTCTCCAAAAACTCTCACAGCTTTTCCACTTTCCCCAAATAGCACAAGTAACGCTGTGTGCATATACTCCTTACGAAAGAACCTATATATAGCTTCATTTTTCGTCCCATTGATTCCAGTTTTGATGATGCATGGCGGAATCCTTCATTGCATTACTATGCATACCGTTTCTTCCTTATATAACATGCAATGCCACACACCTATACATGTATGTATCTCATCACACCCGGAGGATATGCATAGTTTTAACAGACAACGACAACCGACAACTTGGTTATGCACATCAACGTTCTATGTGCTGAAGGACGAATTGTTTATAAACATATAAGTATACATAAGCGTAAGTATACGGAAGATGTGCATACAAGATTCTTGTAATAAAAAGGGAATAAGCGTAATAGACGCTCACACATCTTGTATTAGATACCTAACATCAGAGAAGCCGTTGCCGATAAGGAACTACGACTAGAAAATATATAGCAGGAGCTAACCTGCCAATTCGAATAATAATTTTTCAAAGAGAAGAAGATAGACAAAACAGAAACATGCTCGGAAAAGAAAAATAACTCACGGCTTCTTTTTACACGACTTGGGAAAAGAGAGAAGAAAGTGTCAATCTTCCTTATGAACCTACACCTATATATAATATTTCCGGATGATAACAATTTGGAAAAAATACAAACCTATATATTAAAAAGGAATACTCTTATGATACATACGCTGAAATAGACTGGACAGATACAAATACCTTGCCATAACGTACAGTAGATATCTCTGTAAAATATAACAAATAAACGAACGGTGCGAAGACTCAGAAGAAGAAAATATATATCAATGAGAAGACAGCCAGGAGCAGAAGGTCCAGTGGAAGAGAAATGATGCCAAGTAGGACCAATGATGGCAAGAATAAAAAGTTGATGGTCAATCTGTCACTTTATGGCAGACTTTCGGTTGTGGTTATCTCCAGACACGGAAACGATCAAGCAAAAAGTGACGCTAGTATTTTCTTTTGCAACGACAGCTGTCTAGAACGTCCTCATAAACATCTACCTTGTCACTGGATTTAGTTGTAATCACAATAATAGAAAATAAATTTGTTTTCAATTGACATAGTTCTTATTATGAAGGTACTATATGCAACTATTCAGGTGATACCTAAACCCAGTAAGTTATAAATGCTACCACATACAATGAGTTTATTCTACTTTTGGGGTAATATAAAATCAGGTTGTCGTTTTAATAAACATTCTCCAACCATTTAAACTTGCATGGCGTAAAAAATTGCTTGGATGTGGCTTGACATTTTGACAATATTTGTCAAACAGATCATAAAAGGCGGCAAAATGTCTTGATCTTGCTTACACGACAACGCGGAAATGAAAATGAGAGCGGAGGTTGAAATTGCTTCGAAAGAACAAAGATTGTTGACAAAAAGAGTTAGAGGTGGAGACTGAGGTTACTTACAACAAAGGAGCGGAAAATGTACTAATTAATGAAATGCATACCTAAAGTCTGTTTCTCTGGATCCCCAGCCACGACAGTCTCTATAACGACAGGATCAGATTTGCCATGAGAATTAACGGCATAGAGGATGAGTCGGAGCCATGAGCCAGGTACGAGACCTTTGAGCATGAAATTAGGAGTCTCCGCACTCAAATTACGTCGAATGGAGCGATTCTTGAGGTCCCAGACTTCCATGACGTAGTATTCTGGGAAGAGACCATACGCTGTAGGGTCTTGATGAGAGGCATCCGGGTCTCCATTCATAATCCGAAACAAAGGCTGTTCCGGAATCGTGGGGAGCTCCCGAATTGAATTACATTCCACGTGTATCATCGTCATCGTCTGATTTACTACTGTACAATTCTCAAGGATATGGGGTTTGACTGCAAAGAGACCAATAAAAGCTTGTTATTTAAATAGCTAATTGAAAATACAAAAACATACATGATTTAAATTACGGAAACCTTTCACGATCGAAGGTATTGATACCAAATATACGCACTGCATGGTAGATGAAATGTACGATGAGAAAATGTTTTCCGTTGCATTGTCAGCAGAAAGTGTGTCAATTATTATTGTATTTAGTAACACTGCTTATGTATTCTATCTTCAATTCAAATAATAATTAATTACTAACGAACTTTGTTACTTGTGTGTTACTTGCGTGTACATGGACTTGATGGAATTTTTGTTTGAAAGCAATTTTATATTTGTATAGTACTGCACCCCCATGAAATGCAGCGTTTTGCGTAGGAGCAGTTGAACTCATGTTCGCGATTTTCCACGCATATTGATGTTTTAAATTTAGCAATTAAAATAAGCTTTTTGAAAATACTACAGACCTTATGCATTGCTGTAAAGTATTAAATTTTCTTTCCGATCAGAATGATTGACTATATAAAATCCCGTATACCTCCTGCTCATCTAATTACTTCGTGAAGCCCATGACTCCCTCGTTCTTCCCCATAGTATGACAACTTTTAGAAGCTTGGGAAATTCAGGTGGGATTTATGATACCTAAGATTTAACGAAATCATTAAATCCCAGCATGAGTGCGCGATTATATTCTTACAGCCAGTAAGCTTCAATTAGTCTATTAGAGAACTGAATATTACTAACTTAACAAGATAGCTTCTGTATGGAAAATCTCAATCGGCTTCGACAAAGATTTGTTTGGTCGAATAAACGATGGATACAGTGTATTTATTTCAAAATTGTAAACCGATTGGAATTTTCTAACATACATACACACTAACGTATATCATCTGTCTATCCAGTAGCTCAAATTTAAGAAAATCATTTCCTGTCTCTTTCTTCTAGGTATAAACCGCAAGCTTTTCCCATCGATCCAACTTTACTGGGGAAGATGAAAAGCCAGGATACAAGTAAATTAAATTGTGGACAAGCCTTAACGACACACGCCTATTACCTAATCTAGTTCGGTAAGAGTAATAAAAATCCCCACACGATTCAAAGAGTCTTGTATAACATTTTCCTTTGAAGAAAGCTTGTGTTTTCTTAGGCTTCAGGATGTCATTCCTAATTTAATCAATTTTACAATATGCGATTTCCTTTGAACATGACTTCCGTTTAATATTGATAATTAGCTTTCCTGTATCTAATAAGCTATGAAAGAATGAAGAGTCTATAGTATTATTTTAAGTAATATAAAGCCAATTATTGGCTACCCTTGATGTTCTAATGTTGTTTTAATTTTGAAAAAAAGAAAGTGGTTTCTTGTTTCAACTTAGGAAAATGAATTACAAGTATTTTATTTGTATTTGTCACATTTTTTCAAAATTCCAATTAAATTGTTTTAGTCCCATGCTTTTGTGAATTACTGGAAACGAATAATAGTTTTATTATGTAAGTAATTATTTGCTAGGCGTGACTAGATGTAGTTTTGGAACTTTCAATGCTTTAAAATCAAGAGTAATACAGTTTTCGATTTTTTTTGGAGTTAGCTATGCGAACCTAAAATTATCGACATTTTAAGTTTCAAGTCCGAGACAAACTAATAAATGATATTAAAGTATCTTGTCATGACCATTGCTACGCTTGAAACAGTAGGTATATCGTAAATACACAGCCTTAAAATATGTAAATAATGTTTAGTTACTCACGCGCCAAAGAATATATTATTTTAGACCGTCTTATTTTCGTTTCTACAGGTTATAACGTATTATTCATCAACAAAAACGTTCGCTGGATTTTCGTTTAGAGTTTTCCTTTATGGTCTTTTATGGTAAACCATGCACGAATTTAATAAAAATATCTTCGGACTCGTCAGTAGATTGTATGTATCTTTATACTCAAAATCCTTGGTAAATGAAATCTTAGAACCTTTGACTTGTTACTAGATTTTGCAATTAAATCGTATTTATCCCTCCTTGCTCAAATAACTTTTGAAAAGAAATTCAAAACAACATTTGGAAGCTGACAATTTCTTAGATTTCCTCTCCTCTTTGCCTCAAGAGGCTTGAGTTCTTCGAACCATATAATGAGCATCTCGGATCTTCCCCAAAACCTTACAGTTGTTGATTTTCATCAAGAAGAGAGCAAAGAGTTGAGGAACACTTTACAGGAAATTTGATTTCCAACTGAAGAAAAGAAACTACACAGTATGTGAGGAAGTCGAAGGGAAGCAGGAGGCTCACTTCCTCTTAAAGTCTCTCTTGGTCTAGCTAGCACTACTTCCAACCCTGGACTGTTTATAGAAATTCTAGTAGAAATTAACGACCAGGTCTTAATAATAATAATTCATTATCCTCTATGTTAGTCATAGATACATGTCTGAGTTTGTGTTTGTATTAGTTGGAAAATATATTGAAAACAGGAGTACCGGCGAGTGAGAGAGGCAGACTGAAAGAGTAGAAATTCTGTTCAAACATACAATTTCTACTAAAACCCACTTGAACCAACTCAAGCACGATTCAAGCTTGAATTAAATTCAAGTTGTTAAATATTTACCATGTTTTCTGCACACTTACGACTTACGAATGCTACTATGTACATACTGAGTGCTATATATAAGTAAAGTCCTCGCCAGAAAATTTCAATGATCTTTCCAAATTGGGATGCTCTTCACGTTCATTCTTTTGTTTTCACTCTCTCTCTCTCTCTCTCAGTCATTGAGTATCTCTGTTCCGTTTCCTTTCCTAAACTAACGGACATAACAGGGAAGGTATGCCGTGCTTGGTTACTATAGTTGCTTTTGTGAAGGTTCTGACGTTATACAACTTCGAAAATACTTTGTAATTGCTAGTTACCATCTGCCAATGGGTAATATCTACATACGCGATCACAGAGTAGTTTGAATATAATCATTCCATGTTTCCAATTTATGCAAATGCTATGTAGTTCTATGCATGTATAGTGTGTAGTAGTGATAACGTTAATCATCCTGTTGAATAAGCAAGATGCTTTGAATGGTCAATGTACATATGCTAGAGAAATATTTGAATCAAAATTGAACCACATCATTTGATGGTATAATGCAGGGTTCACTGTTGGTTCTGGGATGTCTAGGCTAGAATGTACAATTTGACTTGTGATTTCTTCAGGCATGAGTGGTTCCAAGGTATCATTTGAAAAGGAAACTATAAAGAGGAAACCAACCTGCAGCCACTACATGAAAGACACAGGGTTGGACCTGTCGACCG
Source organism: Lipothrix lubbocki (assembly GCA_034696945.1). Classification (NCBI taxonomy): domain Eukaryota; kingdom Metazoa; phylum Arthropoda; class Collembola; order Symphypleona; family Sminthuridae; genus Lipothrix; species Lipothrix lubbocki. The sequence continues at coordinate 8,737 of JAQGAK010000162.1, forward strand.
ATCTCATTACTAGCCCAGCAAAGGAAGGTTCCGAATTCGGAGTCAGCGTTAGGTGTGTAGAAAAATCGACTGAGATCCCCTTGAGAGACGGTTTTTCCTTCGGGAACCACGTCCACATTGTCTCCAGCTCCATGGAATTCCCATTCAAACCGATATGCTGTTGGATTCGCCTCGACTGCACAGCGCAAAGCAATGCTCTCACCCTTGGACGTTCCCACGGTCACGCCGGACTCGATCAAGCAGACAGGTGAATCTGTAACATAAATTGCCGATTTACAAAAAAGAACTTGTGTATTGCCACCCTGCCCACAGACACAAAGAAACGAAGATCTACCAATTTCTAAACTTACACTGTAGTGACTACCTTTATTGTCGTCAAACATTTGAGTTTGCATTTCGGAAAAATATTTTTTTAAAGTACTTTAGTTTATTACAAAGTGTGTTTAAGTAGCACTTAATTGAACGATGAAAATAACGACACGTTAATGGATTTTTTCTGTATATCTACACATTGCCACCATTTTCTACCTTCAGTAAATATTCTAATATTTAATAATAAACCGATTAAGCTGCTCCGCATTAGTCGCCGGAAAGTGGGAAAGCCGCTGCATTATTAACACCATAATATAATTTATGCGGACATCCCTCTCACTGTTGTGTGTTTACTCATTCATGTATTCATAAGGTTCCTTAGATTTTTCGTCATTTCCAGCGCCTCAACTTTCTCGACGAAGTGAAACACTTTTAGCTTTTAAGCACTGTATTACCTAACTAAATGCCTGACTTGATGAACTTAGTGATAGAAGCTCTATCTCTCTCTCTCACTATTTTCCTGAATATGTGTATGTAGTAAATTGAAATAGAATAAGGGATTTTCTTTTTGAAGTTTATAGTTACATATAAAAACTTCAGGTTTTATAGTGTAAGTGGTTTGTAATAAAAGAATTGGAAATAGTTTATAAGTGCTACATTCCCTTTCAAGGGGTTTATCTATCCTGCGTTACAATCACATCGTGTTTATCTACGTGTTGAGTTACATTTGGAATGCATTATCTGTTGAGTTACATTTAGTACATATGCGTCATTGTATACATACAAAGGAAGGAAGGTGATGAGTGGCTTGGAAAGGTCTTCTCAAGGAGAATGAAGTAAGAAGGTGAAAGAATAGGAGAGGAAGAAAGGGAAACGTCAATTTAATTTCACCGTACTCATATTTCCTTAATCAGACAGTGTCATGAATGCTAAGGAGGGGTGAAACTTGACCCGGGCATTCATATCACGTCGCACACGTTTTATTAGCCACGAGCTAATAATTACAAATTAGGAAAGGAATCGGGTGTAGATTAATCTAAATCTTATAGTAAAGGTTATACTCTATATAATCATATCATAGATTCTCCCTTTGTGTACATACAATATAATAGAATAGATTATGGATATATACAGAAAGGGTGTATATTTTAGGGAATTCCGCGGCAAAAGCGCAAATACATGGAATATCAAACAGCGTGAGTGCGGACATGATGGCGGATGATTGTTTATATACGTTGTGGTAAACTATATTCAATATGCATATACACAACATGATATTCATATTAAGGATGTAGTAGATATTACATCAACTTTAAGATATATATAGTGATACTTACACATGACGCTGAGGAAGACAGCATTACTATGGGTTGAGCCCTCGGCATTGGAAGCAATACAGGTGTAATTTCCTGTCGCTTTCCTGTTAATTCCTTGAAGAACCAGGCTCTGGTTGCTCATGATGATGCCCGAGCCCACGTTGTGCTTCAGCTCATCGCCCTATAATCAAAAGTGTGAACATCCTCAATAAGACACCAAATCTCATTTGTCACTCGAAAAAGTCGACTAGTCTTTGTTCCTATTCTCAACCCACACATACATACACTTACAGGACCACTTACTTTGGGATTAGAAGCTCCTGAAAACCCCACCACGATATAATTAATTACTTTTAAGGTAATGATAGCATCACTAAAGAAGCCTAAACTCCAAATTAGTTCACAACTTAGATTCACATCACACCACAACATTTCTTTCCTAATGGCAACATACATATATGCTCTTACAAAACAAATTTTAATTTAACAAACTAATTTAGCAAACGAAAACCGTAAAGGAACTTTTCAATAACAGTTGAGGAACCTTGTTCTTTACTATATTGGAGTTAAAATTTCATTGCAGCATAACCGCGCAGTAGTTGCACGGTCTCAATCTACAACATCCGGATAAACACGAAGTAGAAAAGCGATAAGGAACGCAAGCTGTATACAAGTAAGGTAGTAACCGATAGTTGACGTTGGAAATCCATGAAAGACCGGAAAAAAGAATGAAATGTGGTAGCCAAGTTGTTGAGTAAAAAACGGCAAGAAAAAACGAGAGAGAAGTCATGTGAATAAGTACAGTAAGTCTATGGAAAAAAGTTACACCACCACCAAATTTTTCTTACAAGGACCGACAGGCGAAAGAGCAAACTCTATGGCCACGCTCAACTCATAGTGACAGTAATAGTGCTCTACACTAGTCGTACTGCACTGTCCCTATGTGTGTACAAGTCAACATTTCATTATTTGGCACGAAATCGATCTTCTCACAGGTCTTCAGGATCCCTTTTCAAGCATTCACTTGCTTTCTTTCTATTTAATCCAAAAAAGTGACGAGGATGTAAAGCGGTATTTCAAGCCTCTTGCAAACCCCATTTAGTATTTTTAAAGCTTTCACATATTTATTCCCGTATGCTCTATATAGAGGCTGCCTACCTATGCTTTTATATAGAAGCACATTTAGTGCAAAGCACTGCAAGCATTGTAGATGAAGTGCATACGTATTTATAAGTAATGTGCAAGCTACATCGAAATGCCCCATTCATTCTCACATTCAGCTTCCGTTATTAACAAAATAAATGGAACGACACGTTCACTTTTCATCCTTACCAACTCACCCTTGCTTATGGTTCGGGAAGAACCTTGCAGTTTTTGTAGCTCAATACGGAGGCAATGACTATAGTAACTATAACTACTACAAGCTATAAATAAACCTGTATAAGAATTTTTTCGAAGAAACTTCCTGCGCTGACTTCCAGTGAACCTGAATGAAGCCAAGAAAATCTTCAATTTTCTTAGAATTCACCTCTTTACGAACACCTTTATGATGATTTTTACTTTTTTCTAATATATTGAGAAACATGTATTTGCAGCCAGCAAAACAGCCAAGTACACAAGCTTGTAAACACATGAAACCGGGGATATGTGTTTGTGTGTGTGATCAACCAAATGACCGAAAATATTTTAGCCTTATATTAATTACAATTTGATAAATAACATAGTACTGTTAATATAAAAATATATTGACAGATGGCTACAAAGCGTTTAACCGAATAATTATTTCAGCGAGTATTATTCTTATATGTAGATTGTTTTTTAGCTTTTCTGTCGCCATTAATAAGCAAGTACTTGCTATTAAGTTCCCGTGAACAATACTTCCAAATAAACCGATTTCAGTAACTCTGCATGACTCTTGCCTTCATTCACGATTTCCTCATTGCTTAATGATGTGTACGAAAAACACTTGATATAAAAAAGATTTGGTGGTGGAAGGATACAATTAAAATAGCCCTGCAAAAGTCCTTTTATAGTCATTGGATCCTAATAAATTTTACAAAAGGAGAGTACTAAATGGCCACCACGGTTGCAAAAATTCATTCGTATTACTACTCCACTATATCTGGGAATTATTTTTTCTATAGCTACACATAGTAGTAGTCAAAACCTCGTTTTAGCATTAGTAGCCATATGAAGGCATTCGCTTTGAAAACTATAAATGTCTCGATAGACAAGCCGATCAAAGGGTACAGGAACGACGAAAGTAAAACGCTGAGGGGAGAAATGAATGTTGGAGAGAAAAGCTTTTTAAGGAAATATGACTGTCACCGGGGAAGAAGTGGGCAGAAAGGTATAAGGAAAGGGTAGAAAATGACCCTATAAGAACGGCCATTAAAAATACATTTCCATCCAATCAATAGAGAAAGATCGGGATGCCATTTGAGCAAATGGATAAATCATAGTAGCACACACTCAAATGTTTCGCATCATAACCGTCCTAAAGGTAACGTAATTCCGAAGGTAACGCAATTCTGGTAGGTCTAGATGGACGATGAGGAGATTGTCGTGCATTGAGCAAGGCTAGCGTAGTTAAAACGATTTGAGGCATTTGGTACGTATATGGTTATATGAAAAACATGATCACACGATGCATAACCTATATCGTACCCTTCCTATTATAGTCCTTATACACAATATGTAGCTTCTATGCCTTCCAATGATACATGGGTGAATTTAAAAAATTTACGCCATCCCAGAATCTCAACGACTATCCCAGGTATATAATGGCAATTGGTCTAAAAGTAAAGTGCATGCATCTTCATACTTCTGCATTTTATAGAGGGATCATCGTTCAATGTCAGCACAATCGTCGATTGAAAATACATCACTTGTTGAAGATGCATGAAGATTCCAGGCAAGAGATGACAGATCGGTGACCTTTTAAACAGGCACACATTATAACATTCAGCTGCCTACAATATCCTAAATAGCTTGGTATAAATTAACTGTAAATTATTTCTTACATACTTCTAGTTAGGGTCGTTGTTAGGTATTGTGAATTAGAAGCTGAGTTTTAAAGTTTGGACGTTGTTTGTATATATTTCAAGGATTAGGATTGAGCTAATTGGTTTTTACGGGAAAAATTATTAATTAACATTTAAAAACGGACAAAATAAAAATTTCATAAGAATTTGCGTGAACTGCGGACGATACTTGACAGCACATAAATACTCGGAGAAAAGCAAAGTGACGCAAAAGGAATCCAGGGAGTTCAGAACAAGATGAAAGATCGAAGGTTAAAAGCCTCTTAATTATCATTCAATGTCTATGGTCTATCACTCCATTTCTGAGGCTTTTTGATTGATAAAAAATTCTGTTTGATTTCTTCCCTCTTTCCTTCATCTCCTGTGCACAGAACGGACTTTCCACTCTACGCTGACTTTCTATCCGTTCTTTTCTCACGAGAAATAAACCTCATCTGATCTCATTTCGTTTACTTCCCAGCCCATCCATTCCCTTGTCTACCTTATCCACTTCTTCTACTTTCCCTGTATATCATATAGGAACAGAAACACACCGGAGATTCCAAACCCAGACTTTCTCCGAGCTTCTTCCCCTACAGTACACAGCCTACATATGTGTATTGCATTACACATTAGCTACACTTCAAGTATTAGGAATATACAGTGTATCAGTATATACCGGTTGCCATTTAATCCAAAGAAGATAGCAGCCGCAGACGTTCTGTCATAAGTAGGAGCTTATGATTCTTCACGAGGAATCGTCTCCCAGGGTACAAAGAATTGCATGTGTATATGTACGTACATGTATAATACCATATAAGAATCATCGTGGAAGAAGGTCAGAAATGAGAAGTGAAGGAGAGAGAATGTCCACCTAACCAAGTGTTGGGCAAGCTGTAGGTTATTACCAAGCGTTTTTTTTTGTCTGAGTATTAGCTTTTCGACTGCAGACGCTCCTGTCCATCTGTTAGGTTGCAAAACACGATACCTCCGGCTGTAGGCATCCTGTTTCCTGGTTTCTCGTTATATCACGAGTATATTGTTGTATGGTATACATTCATCATAGATAAAACCAGCAGTGTTGATTGTTTTTTCTAAAAGACTCGACTCCGAGTTGCTATAAACTGATGATATGTACACTTATAAACTTGTGGATTGGCATGGCACAAGTACTAGCGAAAACATCTTTCCAGCTTTCATTTATTCCGGTTGATGATACTAGGTATGTATGTTTTTGTAGGTGAGGTCAAGCTTACAGTGATACATGTCTATGTATTTAGATACAGCTAGCTCTTTTATGCATTTTATTTTCTGTTATGTGCATACTTAACATGCACGCATATCCCTTCAACGTTATTGTTTTCTTGATTCACAGTGCATCCTGCTCGTTCTCACGATTTGTTTGTATTGGGACTACTTGTACATGGCTGCAGGAGCACCTCTGGGGTACTTTAGTAAATGAAATGAAACTGCATTTACTGCTGAAGTGCATTAAAAATGCTGCACTTGCTGGGAAGTTAAATTCCATCCCATCCAGGCCTATCTGGTTCAAACTGCAACAACAGATGTTTAAACATTCTGAAGTGCTTTCACAACAAAGAGTGAAAGTTTAAACTTGAAACATTTACAAAACAACAAATGCAAGATGAAACTTGAAGCATTCACAGAACAGCAAATGTAAACTTAAACTTAGATAAAGTCATTTCATAATCAAGTAAGTTTCGACTTTAAATTTACTGACATCTTTGCTGTCTAATCTTTCATATTTCTGCACGTTACTAAGTATAGCTCAACATGATTTTTAAGATAAGATAATGCTGATGAACTTCATGTCAACGCCATGATGAACGTATATAACTTTTAGACATGCGCAAAACCATTAGGAAGTAATTGCAATTGAATGACCATAATGACACCCTACAGGAGATACTTTTCAATATTGTGTGTAAGGAAAACTACAAGTCAAGAGAAAAAGTGAAGCTAAGATTACCATTTGTTTTCTTCTCGCACTGCAACTTCACTCTAAATGCAACACATAGCTTTAGTAACTTTAAAACCAATATAACGAAAAAGCCAAAGTAACGCTACATGATACAACCAAAGATGCTGTACGAACGAGAATACTTACAAGACACTTTGAAGAAGAGCTGGGAAAATTCGTATGGTATAAGGGATTGGGAGATACTAGAGAATTCTGTTACAATTTTTTGTAACAAAAAGCAAAACCTATCTCATCTCAAATGTATTTTGCTCACCTTGGAATCTGGTCCCCGAGGTTGGCTCATGTTTCCCACACTAACATCTGTGCATACGAAAAGTGCCTTATGGAATCTCTGGTAGAGATTCCATCCACAATGTAAAACCTTCTAGGGAAACCCAAAAAGATTGAGGAACGACTATAGGAATGTTCTGAGGGAGAGATGAACGTGGAAAACTAGAAAGTCAATCCGTCTGCCTAATAATGCAATACACGTAGAAAATGAGAGAAAGCTAGATTCATTTCTGACATGCTTTTTACTTTACACGCTTGTGCTTCAAGGCCGAAAAATGGAACAAGTATATGGGAGAAGGAAAAAGATCTTAAGAACCTGCATGCCTTCTAGTTCCATTTTCATTTTCTCATCTACCGCTTTTATCCTTTCTTAAACTCTTCATCTTTTACTTTTTTCTTCTTCACCTTCCACAATTTTTCTCTCCACATTGTTCACATGCATGTCAGGTTTGTGCCGACGCACATGCCTATTGTACAGGTCTACAATATGTGTATTACACAAGAATGGTTTTTTCTCTCATCCGTGCAAATATTTGTTCATTAAGAGATTCGAATGAATATTATGCTTTTGATGTCAAAGTAGATTTGCTAATGTTTGATGACATTCCTTGTCTGAAATTACTTTTTTGAAAATACAATGCGGATTCGATGCCAAACGTGTAGAGAATTCTTCTTCATTCTTTTACAAAGCTCCATGCGAATATGCAGGAGCCGTAACCATTTTAAATTCAAAGTTAATATGCAGCATGTTTTTTTTCTGTTGAAAAGGCGCAGCAAGTTTTTCTCTCTGTGAAAGAGCTGGTACTTTCTCTTTTAAATAAAGGGATGCAGCAGGTTCTTCTCGTAGAAGTGATACGAGCAAAGGGAGAAGAACAGCAGATAAAATCATAACAAGAAAGTTTCACCCACCACTTTCCCCTTTATACTTATGTGGTCTGTGCATGGGTAAGAAACTCACCACTCTAGTAGTACTACACAGCATCATCATGTACAAGAGTCTGGGAAAAGTAAAGAATTTCTAAGAGGTTGACATGTGAAGAGAATCCCAACTTGACCATTCTGTCGTCCTGCTCCTCTTCACATTTGTTCAAGTTGGAAAATTATTCGAAAAGTTTGCTCAAACGGGACACTAAGGAACTGAATGAAGAGGGAAAGAGGGAGAGATTGAGAAGGGAAATTTTCTCAGCTTATACATTTCCTCCTTTGATTTTCTTCCTCAGTCATTCTCCTTATGCATGTCGGCGTGGCTAAATTTCCATGCTCGGCGGCTTCAATTCCATGAGTTTGTGTGCACTGGATTCTCCTATATGTTATATCAGTATACCTTACAGGATTTCCACCCTCGTTGGAATACATTCTGAACATATTTGCTACCCTTGTGGAATACCTTTTGAACACATTTTCACACCGTGGCAATATACTTAGTAGCTACCCTTATTGCCGTATCGTTTATAGTGATTTCTCAACGTATTGGCATACCTTCCACTTAGTTTCCGCATTTACTGGCGTCTAATTCTCCAGTTGTTCAACAACTATCGGTCCCAAACTGAGAGCCTGAACCCTCAGTCGTTTGTCACGTGATCGAGATCCGAGGAAAAATTATCCCCTTCTAGTAACTAAAGACTCGACTGACGGTACCATAAACTCAGAATTAAGAGGCTGTTAAAGGTGTTTCACGCTGTCTTCTTCGCCTTTTAAAAGTCAAAAAGGCTTCTTGCTCTTTTTATCCCACCACTCTCCACACCTTTTATATATTGCCATTTAGAGTTTGACCCGTTTTCACACCACGTCTGCTCACGTAGGAACAGGGTGGGGTATCAAGGGAAACTATTGAAACTTCTAATATAGAGTGTTATGAGGTAACTACTATGAAAACTACTGAAAGTAGTTGGGTTCTATCAAAATTTATTGAAACGCGTAGTATCGATACTCCTTACTTTCACTCAATTCTGGAGTAATATGTATCTATAGATATATGTACAAGGTATACAATGTATAGATACAATGGTATAATAGTTACAACTACTACACTGAAACTGATAAGTATAACACATAAGCTCACTCGAGCTTGTCGCAGTTTCTTTCGCTGTAGCAACCAAGCCATTTCCAACAAGGCTTGTATGTAAATGTATCGACGACAGGGGCTACAATGGTGATTGCAATATTAAGGTGGACGGCGGGACTTTCCCATTCCTTCACCTTTCGTCTCGCTCCTTTATACATATAACTATAATTTGAGCTATGTATGTGCTTAACATGTAATAGGGTGGGAGTCTTTAGGGGGAAACTTTTCTTCCGTGGTTAATTATCTTGCTCCTCGTCTCCTAAGATTGCTTATTGATAGCTATAAGTAGATGAGACTTTCCAGTTGCTCCATTCCTCACCGTAACAGCTGGGCTTATAGACCTCTGAGATGGTAATAAAGGACCTAACCAACTCAATAGCTTTCAGAGAGACTACCATTATATGGAACTCTTTATTATATTAAGGTTAGTACCGTGTATTTGCTCTTTTATATGGGTTTTCTGTACTGTCTAACTATTTTGCTCTGTATAACCATTCTATATTCTGAAGTCATTTTAAGATATATACAGGATTGCAGTATCTTCATTCTATGAGATTTTTATATGGAGGTTCTTTATCATGGTCCTTGAGATTTTTATATGTAATTTCCATATTGGATAGGATAGTACAACAATGCTTTATTTATGCTGGTAAGAGCATTCTGTCTTCATGCAGAAAGTAAGACTGGCCGCGTGGGATACATGCTTTATACTTAACGCACGTAAAGTCAAGTAAAGGGACGTCCATGAAAATAGGCGGAGAGGAGTAGACGTTGAAAGTTTTTACTGGAAAGAATTTATACATTTTCCCTACATATAAGCTTGTATTAGCCTTCCTATTCTTAGTGCTCCAGATGCATGTCTTTGTCACACTCACATTCCTTAGCCATTCTCCCAACATTTTTATCATAGCATCAGCCTCCACGATGACTTTGAGAGTGAGTATGTATTGGAATGGGAGGACTCTCTATATAAAAACTTCTTATATGTACAGGAGTAAGCAGATGTACAGACTTGTGAGTAACACCAGGAGTAGTTAGGTATGTGTACTTATGTGTGTATTAGGAGCGGGTGAGAGCTGTTATGTACACGTGTCGAAGTGAAAGGAAGCTGTTATGTACACGTGAAGGGGCGAATGGAAGCTGTTATGTACAGCGTAGAAGCCATTGGAAGCTATTATGTACGAGTTTGGATGTAGATGAAAGCTATTATGTGTGTAGACATAAGAGCGGGAAAAAGCAAAGGACTTCTTTTCTCCCCATATAATTGTCATTTAATTGTCCCATAAAAAGAATGGAGAACGACCACCAATGTGACGGATATCACCGGATTTTTCCACACTAAATTATTCACGAGTCACTGTTCGATGGCGTGGGCTTTTGCTCTCTGTCTTTTCTCTCGAATTTTTTCTTCTTTCTCCTTTTCTCACATATCTTTCCTCTCTCCCTTACATATAAAATTTTTACCTCAACAAGAACATATACCGTTTCTGTTGCCGTCATAACAAAACCAAATTGAGCATAATAAAAAATATACTCACCCCTCTGCTCTTTCAAAAGAATAACAAATTATGGTTACTCCTTGTTCTACACCCAGGTTTCCTGATTCTGAATTATACATCAAGCATGTAAGCATTTTCAACATGAAACCCAAAAACCTATGATATTTCATGTATGGCTGCAGACCATTTTTACGCACTAACCCCTCTGCTCCAAGGAAAAGGCAGATGGGCTCCTTTGCTTTGCTTGACATTTTGTCCGTAAATCATTTTTTCGTGTGTGAAGAAATGCTCTGCCCTTCCGATTGCTTTACTTTGCTCGTTTTAACACCGTAATTAAAACTAAAAGTAGCTGTGTAGCCGCACTTGTACATACAAATCTTTGAGCCGTGTACAGCGTACTACAGTTGTGAGTCATTTTTTATTAAGGACATGCAGATACGCAACACTGCACAGAAGCTAGCGAGGATTATGGTAAAGTCAATGGAATGAACTAGGCGACAAGAAACAACAATGTCAGAGGCTGGAAGATCAATGCAATAAAAGATTCATGTATTACCAACATAGAGATATGCTCCTGTGCAGGAGGAAAATCCCGTGGAGTTCCAACAAGCGGCTTATGTAGAAGAGATTTTCGAATAATTTTTGTCATATCTCTCCTCGTATGCATTTGTTCTACTCCTGTACACACGCATGTTTATAGTAAATTTATGTATATATCAAGCTTTTAACACTCGAATTCAAGAATGTGATATAAGGTCACAAGCTTAATACACAGCATAACTCCGCAAATTCACTGCTTCCTTATTAGATTTTCCCACTTGAGGGAGTATATACAAAATAGCATATAAGGTGAAAGTCAATCTGTTCTCTCGGAGAGCTGCTCCGAAAGGAAAAACAAGGTATTTCCTTCGCTCCAAGTGTCTCTCTTGAGAAGCTCGTTCATGTCAAGGATTACACATTCAATAAACATTTATGAGTCATAAAATAGCGAAAAAAATCAAATTGGTTTGTCGCTTTTACAGCGCCTTAAAAAGGAAGAAACGTGCAAATTCATATCTCTCATTCTCCATGCTCTACCAGCAACATTGTTCTGCTACCACCCGAAATGCAAATACACTATGTGCATCATCCCCTTGAGCAAGGAGAATTGGTATGTTCAAAGAGCTACAGATGCTGTCTAACACTTTTGACAACAAAGTATGGAAGCCCAATTTTTAAAGCCTTTAACCTCCAAACACTTGAGATTTTGTTCAACCTTTTCTGCACAAAATCTCCAAAGTATTTGTTCATGTAAATAATATGCATTGAAATTTTTAGGAATCTATAAAAATGCAAGCTTCCCCCAATTGGATTAACAAGAAGTTAACAATACAGTGTAATGTGGTAATTCCTCAATATTGTAAAATTTGATATCTGAGTTTCTGCATTTGTAATAATTTTTAAATGATGTTATAGGTGCGTTAACAATGAATGCAAACAAAACGAGATCAAGTTGCTATTAAAAATGTTAAGTCAACTTTAAATTTAAACATTATTCTGATAGGGTTTCTCATGCTAGTTTATGAGGTGACCTTTCGGTCACGACCAATCGTATGAATTAGAGAATACAATCTCAACAATAATGTACTGATAAATGCGTCTATTCTAAGCGTGTTTATATTACGTGTAAAATTCTAGTTCATTCGTAAAAACACACTATGTACAATTTAATGTACTGTGAGAGGTTTTAGTTAACCGATGAGTTTCCAGTTAGAATAACTACAGTATATGAGGGTTAGATTTGAGGTCATCATGAAATTAATGACCATCTGAGATTGTGCCGTTAATAAGGGTAATGAAATTTTTATTACTTTCGTCTTTGTATTTACAACTAATTGCACGACATAACATGGAATAGATAAACGGATGTTATTACCAACATACTAACAGCATGATTACACCAATAACGATGAATCAACTAAAAGTACGTACAAGTTCGTAAGCTTAGCAAGTTATTCCTGGGAAAATTTCACTTGATTGGAATCCTGCAATTAACATGTGCAATTATCCGGGCCTAATCATCAAGCCCAGAACGGAGTATAAGTCAACATATGGATAAACTGCTATGTAAGATTTGTAGGCGTAATGTTAATTGTGCGAGCTCAAGGAGCTGTATCATTGGCTGTGTAGGTAAGTAATTGCACGTTTAAGAACACCTGCAATTACGGCCGCAGGCTAACCAAAGCCAAGGAAAATAACCTGACAATAAGTTCCAACTTGGGTGGAAACTACCAACCGTTTATGAATATCCAGGGGGTGTACGAACAACAAACGTTAGCTTTGCAATGTGCTGACATTTGCAATAAGGAAAGATAAAGGCAATATCCCTTGGAAATTATTACAAAATAGGTACTACGAGATATTGCAATACCTCAATATATACACACACGACTATGCAAGATTTACATGGCGATTCTAATGAAGGAAACACGGCCGCTGTATTTATTTTCCCACTTGCTTATATATTCAATAAGAGAGGTCGTAATTTTATAATTCTTCCCCATTATTTCATTAAATCCAGCAAGTTCGGTTAATTTACTTATTTGCGTTAGTTAGATGTTTATATACATAGGCAAAGGGACATAACTGCGTTACTTCGGGTTACTTTTTAACAATGTTTAAAGACTAAAATTGCTTTTCTGTACATTAACGAAAGCTTTGAAGGCGATGCGTAAGGAACGCTCGTAACTACTGTCATTTTACGCTCAATGTACAACATTCTATTGTGACAAGAACTACATTGTTTTTGGAAAAAACTCCTTACGCATACACAGGCAACAAGCTCAATTAGAATCAAAATTACACAGCATTATTCACCAGTAGGAATTCCCTTGGCATAACAATTAACGACGTACATCAGAGTTAACAACGCCATAATAATAATAATTTCTGCCCTATTAGACATCAGGGTTTTCCAGTCGTTAAGCTCAGTCTTAATATTCTATAAACCTCTCGGAGCCACTCACCTACTTCCTATCCTGCGTGTAACTCATGCATGAGTATCATAATCATTTGTTCTTACATCCGAAACAAATACATAATCCAATAGGCGTAAGAATGTATCTGTGTATATAGCATATACAATTTCCACATATATACGGAAATAGGAATATTCAAACCAAATAACAAGATGAAGCTCTTATGGTAATTTACAAAGCAAGACCCGGGATGAATGTAGCAGAAAATGAGTTGTAGCTACTAGAAAAGCTCAAGCATAAACAAGCAGATTCTTCTATACTTGTCGTTCAAACCATCGTCCTGCACCAGAGATTAAATTTCCAAACTACTACCTCCAATGTTTTCATCTTGTACTGTGTAGCATACAGGTATACAGGTACATACACAAAGGTATTCTATAGCACTTGTTAGGAATTTACCGTGATACTCCAGCTATAAAACAAAATGCGAACAACAAAACTTTCACTACGTTTTAAACAGAACAAGTATACTAGTCTGATATACACAAACCCAAGAAGAATGCGGTTTTAAATTTCTGGCACAATTAATGCAATAATAAATATTCTATTAAAACGGGCGTAACATTTACGCCACAAGTCAGCAGCGGCCGCTGAATATAATTACTAGTTTACAGAGCCCACTTTAAAATAAAAAATATAATCATGGCCACAATTCGCCACTTTTATTGTCATTACAGAATAATGCCTCTTCAAGCTTTATTGCCCATATACTAATGAACTATGGATGTGGCTATGACAGATATGGCCAGCAAGAAAAAAGTTAAGATCCTGGTTCGTGAACTACAAAAATACGTAACTTTAAACTGTTAAAGATACTTTAATGCAAAGTCATAAATACAATTTAAACTAAAATGAAAACATACTTTGAATTAAAATAAGAACATCCATTAAACCAAACTAACACATAAAAGTCTACACAAGCTACCAAAAACAATATATGCATGTATATTTAGTATTACAAACTACAAAGCAGCGCTAATGGAATGATCGCCCATATGAAATTACTCTCTTGGATACATATAGCTATAGCTTCAATACTTGCATACCACGTTCAAGGTAATTTATTGCAAAAACATGTAATTTTCTGCCTGAAAAATCCCCAAGCATTCCCAGAATGTTTTTAGTAATTTCCTATGCAAAACACAAACAAAGTTTTATGGTCTGGACGTAAACCATCGACCTCTCTTCACTTCCCCGATGAAGATTCTCGCATGTATATCATATTAATAGCGCATAATACAAGTTGAGTCTGACGTGCTGTAAAACACGGACGTAAAAGCAAAAGAGAAAACAAAGAAAATATACCTGGAGTATACTTTAATTCTATACACACATGCGTCTATCACATATACTAAAGAAAAGAAGAAAAGAGGAACTTACGTTAAAGTACCAAACTAATTTCGATGCCTTTGGATTCGCTTGAATTTTGCACTCAAAGTAAACATCTGTGCCTTCTTTGATTTCCATGGGATTCAGTGTGCTGCCCAGCGATAGCTTGACTTCAGGAGCATCTAGGAAATAAAATACAATTTGTTTTTGTACATACGTATATAGCTACACAACAACCACTTCCACATCCACAAATGAGTGGCTTCCTGATAAAAACAGAGGGAAGCATCTAAAAAACTTGTATTCCTTTTGCACACAACCGTTTGTAATGTAATGCATTCTTATATGTGCAGAAACAATGTACTTACATATAGTAATACATATAGCATACAAGTACAGATAAGTAAACAAGACCGCCTGGTATACATAGATACACAAGGAATCAGCAGGAACGAAGAGCACATAGGTACATAGTAACCTAGTTGTGGTTGCAAACAAAACAACAAGTTTAATTTTCAATACTGAAGACATTTCTCGGGAATATTTGATTGCATTGTGACTGTTTATATATGTATAAGAATTGCTACATAATGCTACGAAGTGTGTGTAGCTTCGATGTTATTTCGTACGCACTTAGTAGTAGCATTATAATATATGTATCTATAAGGCTTGTACAAATAGTGCGATAACATTTTCGTGCCAAATATAAGTACATACTAAATAGTATTTAGATACTATTTGTTACAATTGTAACCTTGCAGCTTACATCAGGAATATAAATATGCATATAAAGTATCACATTATTATCCACATATTGATGCATACAGGTAAGGCATACAATTCATCTTGTACGCGAGGAAATAAACACGAATACATACATACACAGTAGATAGAAAAGGGCTGAAGTTGGATTCTACTACAACAAAGAGACTCATGTTTCTATAGTATAATTATAAGCTCCACATTATGAAGAAGACTAATACCATGGAAAAGGAAAAACAAAGGCTGTTGTTACCCACAACAGTAGGGACATATGACTAAGGGCTTTCTCCAGATTTCTGTCTAGAAAGTATCTACAGTCACGTTAGATATAACCTTTCAACTACTATACATAGCTGATTACAATGTAAAAAATCTTGGTGCTAGCATGTTCTATAACTATTTTCTGCTACAAAAGAGTAGCCCTGGTGATTGAAAGGAATGAGAACGACGGAGAGGAAGAAAAGAACCAAGGGAGAGAGAAGAGGAGAGCGCATAAAGCATGTCTTTAACTTTCATTAACTGTCGTCGACTGAAATTTCGGATGACTTGTTTTCTCGAGGAAAACATTGCAAATAAGATTTTGTTTCTCCCGCCTCATACATACAGAGACACACCGGCATGAAACTACAAAAGAGACAGTCAATCCTTTATTTCCTAACGCGTCTAAACACATAAAAAGGGAGCATCTTTTTAAGTACATAAGCATCTTATGAGGTATGATTGTAAGTATAGAGGAACTATTTTAGGTGTGCACCAGCATGCCGTAGGTTTATATGTATAAGTAAGCATATCGTAGGTATAGCTACCGGTATATATACGCATGTTTTAGGTATGTTTAATCATGGTTTGCGTATACTTAAGCTTGTTTTAAGATATACAAGAAATTCCTTATAGAAAACATCCACCAATCCCTATGCACGTCTGAACCAGGACACACAAACAAGACCAACTTTTTCTAGTCATTGAGAGAGGCCAAACGTGATTTCAATTCTAATGTCATCTCTCTTTGGTGTATACATTCAGCGTTGTAGATATATATTTGTTATTAAATGATTTCCCCTATGTATACATACATAGCATAGGAAAGCTTGAGAGGAAAACAAACTTGCAGCATCCATGATTTCTGCTTTCTAACCAAACCTAAAGTTATACTTTGAACTAAACACCGTTCTTAGTTTCCCAGCCCGGCCTCGTTCCTACTATCAGACGGCAAACTCTAATAGTAACTTCCTTTGCCAATCTATATTCTATCATCGCTATAAACCTCAGCTAAACATGCTTTGGACCCTGGTAGGTTCCTAGTAGTGTAGAATATACAAGAATCTGGAACAAAATTATCATTGTTTATTCCTGTCAAAACCTCCAGCGTAAACACATGATACACGGTATCAGCGTACATACACATCAATAAAATTCAAGTACGTGGCCTATATACTTGTGATTAATCCTGATTGCACATATACAAAGATTCATCATATGTCTGCACTGTATTCTCGATGATGCTAGCAATGAGGGTCGGATATTCACGTAATTTCCATACGATCTACCAACTCAAATATCCTCTTGAAAATCCTGTGATGTATAAAAACATATTCTACATATAGTATTATCATACAAATTTATTGCATAATAGAAGGAATTTCAAGTGTGTGCGTAAATATTTTTCTTCGGTCAATATTTGTGAGTAGATGAATATCTGTGATGTGAACCCGAATCCGGTGTTTTAATCAAATATCAAAAATGATATACATTTGCTCTATTTTGTATGCATCAATAACTCAATAAATACATAAATGTAGGTTTCATGTATAAGTGTCGACAATTGGATCATTTTGAAAATAATAACAGAATTTATGTCCTTGCAATTCTAGTTTTAAATTGTCTGTATTCTACAATAAAGACTGGAATTTTTGAATTGGAACTATTAAAAAATTAGGGCAAGTAAAATACTTTTACGGAATATAGAACCCGATTTCATCTAAAAAACTGAGTAACTTATGTTACGTTTTATTGGCTGTACCATATATCTAATGCCGATTGAACTTTATCTGGCTAACTCGTACACATTAAGAAATAGAAACAATATAATCATGACGTAATAAAGATTCTAAAATAGTAAATAACAAAAGACTATAAGAGAGACCACACGCTAGAATTTAGCAAAGAGACTTTACTAGGTGTAACTAACGAAAGGGATACAACTGTAGAAACTAAAATCAGAAGAATCAAAATGGCCTGGGCTTGAAATAAAAGGAATGAGAAAGTCAGCGTGCCTTTAAAAAATTCCATTTGGGAAAAGTTATCCACATTATCCGGGGTTTCAGACGACGCAAACAGAATTCTCTTTACTCATTCATTATTCATTGCTACTGCAATTGCATTACGCCTTTGTGTGTACTCAGACCATCGACCATACTTACTTTATGCATTGAATTCTCCCAGTGTTTATACTCTCAGTTTCTACCCGCTCTGCACATCAAATGCGTATCTTAATATGTTCCTCCGTAAGCATTTAGTTTCAGTTTACAATGATACCGATATTTTCCAGGCATAATGAATTTACGAATTCTACACCTGTCTACAAGTTTTGAAAATTATCGAGAATATAGGGATCGGATGATATTTGAATCTTCATTAATTTCTGAAATTGTTAAAATATGGGTTTTTTCAAATTTACTGTACATTTATAAGAATAATGATTAACCTTGATTTGTTTCCAATGCTTAAGATTTAAATGCGTAGCAATTCATGAGGAAATCTCCTTTGAAACGGAGAAGTACAGGATGTTTGCATGATAGGTTGCAAACAAACAAATCTGACATATGATGCTGTCTGCCAAGGAAAGATGCGAGGGCATCCGTCGCTACCTCAAAAAGCAAACATAATTGAGAAGGAGCTTTTGTGCTTCCAAGCATTACCTCCTCTCTCTCTACCCTATTTAATACCATTGCTCCCGGGACCCAATTATTTCTAAAAGGGAACTACTAATTTGTAAACTGGCGACTGTAAGTGAAGGATCAAGGGATACGCAGTAGTTGGATGGGTTGCCTAACAAATATATATGAAGGGAACAACTACAAAAGGATAAAGTGTTGACTTACAGACAACATTAAGGTTCCAAATCTCTTCAAGAATGTGTGATCTGTTAAGCCAAGGATTTTCGGCTCGGCAAATAATCGAGGCACCATTGTCTCCCGGCGTAGGGATGAACACAAACGTACTGGTGGTAACATTCCCGTCGTCCAGCTCCTGCAAAATTACAGTAATCGGATTTAAACCTATGCTTCATACACAAATACATACTTATAAATGCACATGTTACCCGCGTACATATAATTTATACATATGTGGGTGCTCATAAGTGTAAGTTCATATGTTTCTGTCAGTACGTATAGAGACACATGTATAAGTATAGGGAAATGTGTTTAGACTATAATATCAAAAACAACCGCTCTCGTCTGTAGACCCGATCTGAACCAATTAACAAATAAATACTCTCAATTCCTTTTAAACTTAATCAGTCTCTCTGACTCGTTTACTGGATTTCGTTGTTTAGTTCATCATTTTTTCTTTCTATGAAACGAACACAAAACTCCACTTGTATCATTATTTCCCCCCACTTGTCCCACAGTTTGAAATACCAAATTGAATTCGTGTCGTTGGTTGATAACCGAAAGTCTCGGAAATTGTCATCAAACTGTCTGTCATTTGCTGTTCTCAGTTCCCGCGTAAATTCAATTATCTCGCTCAACACTCTTCTCCGGCTTGGCTCGATCTACACACGGACAGCAGGAGTGTCTTCTTCTGAAAGCCTTTACCAAGCAGGGGAAGAGTGCGGAAAAGAAAAGACAGGGATGATACTTGCGGGAACACCAACAGCCTTGTTACTCAATGACGGTTACCTAATTACTCAACCACGAAATGGCTCAAGTGACTCTCAACACAAATTTATGTCAACGAGGACAACAACAAGAAGACGACAAAAAAGGACAAGAGCTACATCGCCAAGTGTCTAAACTGCTTTAAAAGCTTCTCGTCTCTTACCACAACAACCCTAGAGAAGTAGCCTCTTATTAGTCTGCTTAGATTTTTTTTAAATTTAGACACCTAAATACTCCGCTGGCGGTGTATTTCCAATATTACTCGAAAGCTACTTTCTACACTTCTGCTAACAAATGAAACTTTTGAGTAGCCATTAAAGCCTTCAGCAATGTTATCTCCCCACTGTATTTACACTAATTTGTAATTTGGAAAGTGATTAAAGTATCAGTGTGGAAATGCAATAAAGGTCCTACATTTAATTTT
The DNA here is from genome assembly GCA_034696945.1 of Lipothrix lubbocki. NCBI lineage: Eukaryota > Metazoa > Arthropoda > Collembola > Symphypleona > Sminthuridae > Lipothrix > Lipothrix lubbocki. Next base: position 28,637 of record JAQGAK010000162.1, read on the forward strand.
CTACATTCCTACAAACTACTTGCAATTTATTTAATGAATTTAGTTACTTAATTAACAGCTAACAACTTGCCAAACTTTGTCCTCCAATACAACAAGTGGCACTTATAAATGTAACCTGACCAGAAAAACAATGCGCGAGTTAAAAAAAGAAATGAAAAAACTTCTTAAACCTTTCAAATCTCCTTTTGCAATCTCTGTGTAAATTGTCTAAGTTAGTTACAAAGTACTTGAGTCATCAGTTGAACTTAAAAACAAATTGTAAGTAATAATGACAGGAGTGACCTCCATAATGCTACGCATTCTAATGACGAAGCTGACGTTGTGAACATTTCTTTTAAAAAAGACCTTATTTTTTTAAGTTGAATGAAAGTTATTTCTGGCTATATAAGTCATTTGAAATTCGCCCAAGCCGAGGGGGTCAGTTGAGACTATTATTGTTCATGCAGTTCAAATATGTTTGATACTGTATTCACATATATTGACGTATACTTGTATGTGCACAGAAGCATGTCTGCGAGAGCAAGTCTCCTCCTGCTTGATGTTGGCAAAGTCATGTAATAATAGCATACTACATGCATTGTATTACAAGAAAGCGTTTATCTTGAGGATCTGATTCGTTATCAAAGGTCCAGAAACAGGTTGCAGAAACCAAGAAACTAGAGTATTGTTCGAATTGATACAAATTGCCAACATAAATTCTGACCAACTCGGCACGACACATAATGATTACATCTCTCGTTCTCAAAACCTAACATGTGCGTTTCTTTTCAGGGGAACATACTACATACACAAAGGACAAACACCGTTGTATAGCTATAGACAAACCTGGTCTTACAACGTCATCAAGTCATAACCACCGGGCTAAATTAAATGGTAACCCATAGAACTCGAAGCAATGCATAGGGGTCCGGTTTTATTGCAAATTCTAATAACAATATGGTAGATATGGCTTGTAGTTACGTTGGGAAATGCATTAAATACAAGAAACCTAGCTGTTCACTGTTTGTTCATACTGATTACTGAATGTTTAGTATGTACTTCAATTTTATAAACGGCCCCACAACTTTATAGTGATGACTGTATATATTAGTAATTAGCACAATATCTTTATAACATAATAAAGCTTAAAAGTAAAAGTTCACTTTAAAATATGGATGACGTTCATGTAACTGTAGCCTTGTCATCCGATTGCGCGTAAAAACTAAATTTGTCCGCTAAGAACTTAATTTATTCAACCCGTGTGCTCTGCTATACACCCACTAATGCATTCTTGATTAAGTACTTAAATGAACGTGCCGAACATAGGTAACTACAACGTGAGTATTTGACTGATAAAGCGATATCATTTAGATGATTTGCTCCTTAATAAATTATTGAGTGAAATAGGCAAATGGTTTATTTGCAGGAAATTTATAAAAGCTGATCTAAATCTTGGAATGCTGCATGTGTACTTGCGGTGCGGCGTTTTGGCAAACGCATAGAGTAATAGTATAGTGGTTGTGATGGTGGTGTAAGAAAAATAGCTGGATAAATGCAAGCAAACAAAAAACTTGTTCGTGTGTGAACACACACACACAAGTTGTAAGTAGTGTGTGAAGCCCTGATGGCTAAATTCCCTCCTTTTTGGATAAAGAAACACACACAAAGTACAAATTGTACAAGTACCAAGACCAAGCATTTCGTCTTAAATAATAAATACGCCCTGTCAAAGAGAGGTGTTTACAAAGCCAGCAATTTTCTTTGTAAATAATGAAAATATTCCTTTAAAATTGCGCTTTCTACGGCTCTAAACGACACTTACATATATATACACTTGCTTAAAATATGTTACTTAAGCAAAGGATTTCTTGCATTTTATCCCCTCTATAACTCCTTAAGAAGATACGAACCCAGCTGCGTCCAACACTCCTACTACTCCTTCGGATATTAAATTCTCTAATAAATATTTCTCTTTGAGTTGTTCGATGATTACATCCACACATTGCATTTACCTACAGGATATATTTGGAGTATCCAGAATGAATCCAAACCTTTTTTAACTTTGCAAGCCTATGTAAATACTTAAGACTAGCATGTAAATACTAAGGCTAGATTGTAAATACTAAAGGCGAGATATATAATGTGGCTTTTCCCAGATTTCACACCAACAAATTTCAAAACTTAAGAATTTCTCATGTCTTTTTCTCTTCACTTTCTTTTCTCTAATCCTAACAACCTTCTACATACACGAATCCATTCAGCGTTCTTGACTCACAAGATAAAAATGTAAACCGTTGCTGCTACTAAAGAAAGGACGGTTTCAGTGCAGAGAGCGAAGCTCGCAAACTACCTGAACACAGGAACTACGCTACGAAAGTTATTGCTACTCATTTTTCTTCTGGAATTCTTACCCTGCTCAGTCCGTTTTACACTTTGTGGCAACCTCTGGAACTCACCTTTGACAGCATTATAGTTTTGCTCCTTGTATGATCATTTATTTCTGCCTGAACAATGTGAATATACCTATCTGTATATTTATTTTTCAATGTTATAATATATAAAATATAATATTTTGGCTGTATTAAAATATGGGAGTTGTTTTGTTTGATCAAACAGACACATTTTATGTTACTTAATACATATAATTATTTTTGATACTTTTATCGTTGGTTTTGACATATAAAAAAGTGAATTAATTTTGTGTAAACATTATAATAATAATTATGTAATTATTGTATTTACATTGTCAATTCATTCGAAAACATGTACAAGAAAATTTATATAAATATTATAGAGGTCTACTAAAATACTTATTGCCATTGAAAATTAGAGCTGTCTATAATAAAGATGCACACGGAGCTAAACAAAATTGACTACATAAAAGGAGTTTTGGAAATAGTCAACTGAGAAAGGCGCCATCGACAGGGGAGAATGGAAGACCTGGAACGACTTCGGAAGGGAAAACTCATCTGAATGCAATCCAGATTTTGACACCGAAGAAGGAATGGGAATCTGATGCAAAAATAGTTTACGACGACGACGGCTCCTCGCCAAGGAATGATTTCCCATTTTCACCATCCTTCTAATTCTCTTCGTCTCTTATGCATGAATTCCATCAGATATTCCCTTCATAAATCATACTTTATCACTAGTAAATTTTTGAGGGCTCACCGTCGTCCTTGCGTATGCACAGACATGAATAAATATGCTGGCTATACCAAAGTGTGTATAAGCACATCACCTATATTTTTCCATAAACATATCATCCTTTATACCAGGACGATAGCCAGGGACACTGCTTTATTTACATTGGAAATGGCTTATAAAAGTTGATAGAACGGCTTTTCTCTATACTTACACTGCTGATCATTAAACATGCAAGAGCATACCATAGGCAAGACAATTTCCTTGAAGTGGACAAAGCATTTGCATAAGCTGTTTCTTATGGTTCTATATTCTGTGTAAGATTGTAGAATAGCATATGTACGCAGTACGCATGTATATGTAATGAAGTAAATATTGCTGATCAAGTGCCGACAGAACAAAGGGTCCCACACCGATCCTTATACAATAGATCCCCCACGTTATTACTGACCGGAAGAAATGATTTCCATGTGTCATACACATACCTGAAGACGTGAGTATATCCGACCTGTTATATAAGTTTATCAAAGAATCGAGAATATAAGTAAAGAAAAATGAAAAACGTCTAGCATTGATCACTTACGTTAATAAATCATAGTTTGGAGAGAGAAATATTCACAATGTCCATAATAAAAGGTCATACATGAAGTAAAAGCTTTATTAGATATACATAAAAATTCGATGTTTTTTTATAGGAGAAGGTATAAACAACAGCTGAGAATACTTCACAGGCTTGAAAATATACTTGAGGAATTCTCAGAAATCTGCTGTAGTTCTTTATATTAGTATATATAGACACATGAATGCACTAAAATAGTATTAAATCCCATAAAAATATAAATTGTGCACATACTAGCTTGTATAATACAATTTACCTATACTTATATGTAAGTATAAGCAGATTTATAATGATCGTACTACTTTTATAGATATATGGCAATTTCTAGAAAGGCAAGTCATCTTTCGTTTTAAGGAAATACCATCGTCACGCTTAGATACTCTTAAGTATGTACAAATGCATGTAATACACACGTAATTATATAGCGTATAAAGTCTTCGCGCACGGGTTATATAATCCAAAGCTTCAAACCATCATAAATTGTACGTCTAAGAAAATGGGCCGTCCCAATGATCAGATTTGCAATATTCAATTTCCTTTCTTCATGTCATCCATCGAGTTATAAATGAGATCTACTGACCTGAGTGCTGACTTGGGTGATTTCATTCCCTCCTTTGAACCACCGGAGACTTGCTGACGGTTTTGAGCCTGCTGTTTCACACACTACTCGGTATACTTGACCGGCTACGGTTTTCTCCGTCTGCTGGTGGCGCATTCGGACGAATAATGGCTTCACTAAAAATGTTCATATACAATTCTTTAGTTAGTCATTATCAGGAATTAGAAGTTACTTTTATATCCTACTTTTATATATTGTTCAAAATAAATACATGTTTAGCTAAAATACAGGTTTATATTTAATTTAGTGCTACCAATTATAATACTACACATGCTTGTATTTTGTATAAAATGAAATTCTAATGTAAAAATTAACATAGCACGTCCATAACAAACTTAAAATTCACTGCAGCGTTTTCACGTGCAAGGTGATCCGCCGTTAATTTTTATGGGGAAATTAGGAGGCTTGATTGTGTGGAGTGAATAAAAGGAGAAAGAGCGGAGAGAGTGAGATTATGATGGATTTTAAGTACTTTCATATCCGCTCTGACACCATGGTAAGGGGAACAAAGAAGCCGGAGTGAAGAGCGAGGAGGGGAGATCCCGGCGTTGTTAAATACATGAAAATACACTCGATGAGACCATGCGGGACTCTGCTCACCGCCCGAATCACATATTGCGGCCTAGTGCCTCTAAACAATAGAATGAATGAGAAAAGTAATTATGGTTTCGAGGTAATTTAGGAACTGTTATTGTTTCTCGGAGCTCAGCTCCTCATACTTCATTCAACACTATTGTTGCAAGGCCCTAAAACTTTACAAAAACCTTGTGACTAAGTGCAGATGACTCCACACTACACAGAACAGAACATATCATGCATAAACTTGATCTATAGTGTACGAAAACAACGCTACAGGAAAGTTTCACACATCAAAATCTATCCAAGCATTGCCAGGAGCCGCACATACGTAACATACACAAGGTTACACTTAATAACACTCATCAAGTCACACAGCAACAAACATACTTACACACTTGCACTTTTTGTTTGGATTTACGGAGACGATCAAATCATGAGACCAAGGTGTCCTTATTCACAAAAATGCCCCAAAACCTGCACGTTGCCAAAGACAAAACAACTAGGAGACACGAACTGTATCTACCTATTTACCAATATGTCATATATAGTAAATATACTTGCATACCCAGGTACTTGCAGTATCTACATGTGCTGGTCTACATATTGTAACTACACTCGCATGTAAGAACATGCTTACTTGTGTATGTCATAAGCATGCAGTGTTGCATAATACAACGGAACGAGTATACGAAACTCAACTCTTTGTCAAGTTATAAGTTTTGTATAACTATAAATAGCACGACATTACCATATAACTTAGTAAGTATAGATGCATGTATACCTCAGAAAGAAATATTGGCCTGACATGACGTTCAGGCTGCAAAGAAATCCCTACCTCTATATACATAGAACACTCTAGCAGTACGTCAGGATAATAAGGCTTAATGTATTGCAATTCAGCGGAGTAAATGCTTTACGCATAAGATTGATAACTAACTAACTACCGGCGGTGGAATACATTCACCAAGTCTGATCACACGTAAATCCATGCTTTGAAAAATTAAGTATCTTGGTCTTCGGCAATGCTTTGTGTCACCCGTATATATGGATTTCCTTTATAGCATACAAAACAAGTGCCTTGTATTTTTAGGATACATATAATTTCAAGATACTGTACATACTATAACACTCCTTTTGTACAGATACCTTTGCCCAAACCCACAACTCCTATGTATATATGGTCTCTACCCCAATTAATCGATTAGTCCTCGTGGATTTATCACAGCCACGGAAGTAAGCTTTCGAAATAACAACGACCCGAACAATCACCAAAGTATAGAAGAGAATCAAGAGCAAGAAATCTCATCATAAACCGATCGAACAATGTCTCATTCATCATTACTCTCAGAACGTACAGTGATTGCTATAAATGGATCCTTCAATAGCGAGAAGGATATTTTGCCAAACAAACTACATATACACAAGCACAGTTTACCAGATTCATAAACAAGTTTATCAAAAATATTTATACGTCGGAATACACTCCAGTACGTGCAATACGTCGCCTTATTAATCACCATGTATTTATCCATTTATTTTGGTGGAACATTGTGCTCTAACTGCACTAACTACAACAAACAAGCAGAATCATTACTACTATATAGTTAAAATTTAATGTCTGCCTTAATATTAAGCTGACAGAAAAGATGTGTATACATTTAATTGCATCCATATTTCCGCTTGTAACAATTTCCGACTATTACGAACATAATGCATTGACACAGTGGCTTGTTTACAATATCTATTTATCCTTTTACGCTACCATTAATAACCAGTTAGTAAGAGAGATGAGCTACATACAACTGCGAAGATATTATTTTGTCAGCTCAAGTTTATTCTGGCGTGCTTGCATTCGTAAAGAGAAGCTTACGTAAGCAAGAATGCGGCCGGCATAAAACGTGTATATTTGCAGTAGGCGGTATGCTTTTACTGTTATCCCTATAATGAACCTCTACCAATTTACAGGAGTCGTGATAGTAGTCTTGCTATATAGCAAACGTAATTATACATAAATCTGGTTGAGTAAACAGTAGTATATATACGTTAGTATACCCTTGTTGTTATGTGCTTTCATGAGAAATTTATATATCTATGTATAGTCATGTGTGCAATAAAATTTCGATATCTCAATTGGCGTGGCTCCTAAAAAGAACTAATAATATTGTTTAACTACTTGTGAATAAGTAATATGACCTTCAATCTTAGCCAATGCTGGTATCCACATTAGTTCATTGACATGTGCACTTAACATTTGGCTGGTCGATAATAAATCCTAAATTCTATATATGTATAACACTAATAATACTGTGTGACCAACTTCACAAAATGCCGAACATGTGTGTCAAATCTGAATCACGATATCAACAGTTACTTATTGCAAAACTGTTGGCGGTACCTAAGACAAATGTGCATTCAAAGATAACAATTCCGTATGTAAGGATTTATTTCTTTGTGAGAGTGCCGTACGTATAATTATGCATAATAGGATACATTGTGTATAATAAAAAAATGTAAATGCTAAAACTCCAACTAAAGTATTTATTAAGTTGTTGGGTAAAGAGCAGAAGGGAGCTCCAGAAGATGTTTTGTGGTATAGAAGAAAGCCAAGGCGAGGTAAACTGAATCAGCAGAAGGGAGTAAACAATGAAGGAGTGGTGACAGAGAGCGAATGTGTTGAGCTTACACGTTTAGATTTAGTTTTTAAGCATGCAAGATATACTTATGGTTACTGTTAGCGCCTTTGAGTGTATCTGGTAGTGTAGTTGTGGAATGGATTTATTGTTGCTGTAGGCTGAGTGATCCTCACCGAAAATTTATTCTGACGGTTTAGAGTTTTAAAGCGTTTTTATGCTGATTACTCGACTCGTGGTGAAAGGATGTTCCATGGTTTTTATGTAAATTTTTAAAGGCAACTCCCTAGGAGCATCAATAGAATTAGCAAGTAAATGTTTCCGCGATGGATACTCTATACTGTATACTTAAGGCTAGCTATCGTAATACCGGGCCGGAGTGGTATGTTCAAAAGTGGGGATGCTCAAGTGTAGACGTGCATATGGGCATTAATATGTAATATGTACACACCGGAGAGCCGAGCGGGCGTGTGAAAGTTGGAGAGGAGCAAGTTTGGAAGAAAGAGAGGAGAGGAAAGACAGAGAGAGAGAAAGAGAGAGAGAGAGCGGGAGGAAAGCAGCGGCAAGAGGATCTTTCTTATTCCCCTTCCTTTAACATGCTTACACATAGATTGCTTCCTTGATTCCATCCACACACTAGTAAGTTTATTGTTCCGAGGGTTAAATGCTATCAGGTTCAGACTAATCGGAAAAGATATGCTTGTTTCCTACACTGCTGACAGAAATAAATGCAAATTTTAACGCGCTTTCTATACTGGCCAAAAGGTCATATCGTCATTATTTGTTGAGTAAGAAACCAAACCATAAAAGCACCAACAATTTTTGTGGGTCCACTGGGTACACTTGAGGTCGCTTTTCTGTATGTATATAGCTTGTGTACAATATGTACTGTATCCGAAATCTGTCCAGTATAAGTATACGAAATATTTCTACAGTATAGATGCTATATATTACTATTCCTGTTTGAGCAAAGAACACGTTTGGTGTTCTTTGCTTGCAACTTCTCGTCTTTCAGCATGAACTTCGGCAGGAAAATTAATGTTTCTTAAAGAAGTTAACTTGTGTATGCATATCCTTATACGCTTATAAGTACATAGCTGTATTACATCGCAATAGCTCCGTCTACGCTAAAGTTTCTACGCTGTTGTTCGTGAGTGCATGTAAATGTCCCGTAATTTTTTCTCCCCAAAACCATGTAGTCTTGAATGTAACTAGAATAATTACGCCTACGTATACACGAACTAATCAAGAGCTTACGGTTGCTTTCCGTGATCAAAGTTGATTTTTGCGTGAAAGGTTAGGTAGAGAAATTGTTCCTTTTAATTAGCTCCTGAATGTATTAATTCCTCAACTTCCAGTTATATTTTCCCCTCTAAACACTTGCCGTACATGGCATTATGTGAATAAAGCCTGAATGGGAACATTTGGATTTGCATATTTTACAAACATGGAAATTATTTTCATCACTTCGGGTGCTTGTTCTATCGTCCATGTTAAAAAGCTACTGCTAATTTTATGCACAGCACAATTTTGGTCATGTGATCTATACACTGTGAACTTTAGAACTCCCTAAAAAAGCAATACACACACCACATCATATGTGTATACATGAAAGGATCTAGGGCAAACGCAGATTTGTTTTCATTTTTACAAGAAGAAACTAATGATAACACATGTAATTATGAGCCTGTACATACAAGTTTAAAATAATGTCGGATATTTCTTTAAAAATTCATCGGACCAATTAAAAAACGAAAGCGGAAACGCAAAGTAGGGAAGTCATAACGAGAGGGGCGACGTGCTGTATTGTAATGTGCACAGTTGATACTACACACCAAGGGCATTCCTCACACTGACAAATGAGGGAGAAAGGATCAATATACATTACTCGGCTGAACCTTCCCCTGATTTTGAAAAAGTGCGTGCACAACGGAGCTGCAACCATTCCCGTCGATTAGGCTAACGTGTTTGTATGCAGATTGCAGCTTGAAAGGTATGTGCAATTTAAGCCCAAGTCTAATTTACTGTAGCAAGCTTGTGCCACTGTGAAAACATGATAAACTCAATCGCCAACCCTTCGGATTTCACGTTATATATAATAATTATACGAACGGTGTATATAGCAATCAACACGAAACAATCTTATGATGAACACATTACACAACAATACATTTACACATTTTAAAATGAATATTCATGCATACTTGGCTAGCACTAATGATTGCATATCGTCGTTTTTCAACCATAATAATTATCACTGGGAGGGAAAGCGTATCAATCGATGAACGGATTGACTTGCATCCTTATACTATGGATAAGCAGAAATAGCATATATTATATTGTTCAAAAATTACAATTCAGTTCTAGAACCACAGTTCTCTCCACCGGTTGAATCAGTTTGGTATTGTTAGCTCTACAGGAGAATTGAGAGTTAAGATGTGAGCGCTTCAATCCCCGAAATAGCAAGTCATTGATTACATCCCCGTGACGGTCCATGTGGTAGGAAGAATCCTCTAGTTCCCCATTCACATACCACGAAACGACTGGTTCGGGCTTGCCTGTGTGAGTTAAATAAAACATTTCGAATTCAAGTCAACTCTTTACAGTCTCGAGGAATAGGCTGAATCAAAGAAAAATCATTCCAAATTTACAAAATGGGACCTCTAGGACAAACTGAGTTTGTGGAAATGGGAGTAAAAATAAGAAACTATTCCAAATCTTTTTCACAAACTTCCGCCCATAGTAATTAAACTACGTGCTTATTTTTAAGGGCAGAAATTTTAACATTGGATTGTTAGTGAAAATGTTGGTCAACAAACAGAAATACAGTTAGTTAGATGTGAGAATCTAGGGGTAGTAAAGGGTTTGACCAGGATGACAGAAAGAAAAATATGCAAACGCTGTGAACAGACATGAAAAACAAGGTTGCATTTTTCCTGTAATATTTTACTGCACAAAGTTTATCGTAAAATGCAAACAACGTTATAGGTATTGTTCATCCCAGAAGGAAAGTTTAGAGAGAAAGGAGAGGAAGAAAGAGGAATAAATTTTTCAACAGTTTTATGTTTTTACCTCCACTGACTCGACATGTTAAGAGAACATCTGAGCCTTCGATGTAAGGGCCGACAGTAGACAAAATTTCGGCTCCAGATCCATCATAAATTACTGGCAACGAGGGTGGCACTGTCACACGTCGAACACAACATGGAACATACACAAATTCAATGTAAACATTAGTATGGGCATTGTTTATGAACGCTTATGGCTATGACATAATTTCTTTTTCCAGCAGTTAGGCAGTCAGCCCCTATATGTAATATATCCCCGAAGCAGTACACACAAGTTTCATATATATCCATAACTATAGGTATATGACATTTACTCTCCTTCGCTTTAATATACATGCCGTCGTATACTTCACTTTTTAAACTCTGGACAACCACGGTCGTCATCGCAAAATTACTAAGTCATTAAACTATCATTTTGTATAACCTTCAGAGCTATAATTCCATTTACTTCCAATCTTTACGCATATAACTCGACTCTACATATATCAAAAAATCCTGATTTTCATTTTACATTCATCAAGTTATGGTACATTTATCAATTTTGTGAAGCTAGTTTCCCAACCGGTGGTATATGTAGATATTCATTATCCCATTGAATCTTTAAATTTAAACGAAATAATTGATTTTGTTTATAAAAGATTTATTTGTATGCTAGAAATTCTATGGAAAGATTGTATAAATAAATCAATATTGTCAACACAAAATATTATTCACAACCCACGTATGATTGCATATAAAGGATCATACTCAAGTCGTTCAGCCTAAAAGCAATTCTTAAATTTCTTATAACATTTCCTCAATATTATAATATACCCAAACTATAATTCCGGATGTAAATCCACCCCAGAGTAATAAGCATATTGTATACTCAAGGAATGAATGAAATGCCATTTTTCATCACAATCCGTTATTCATAGCCGCACTTTCATGTGATTACATAGATGGTGAGAAATCGAATTTCTTTACATCCCAGATTTTTTTACGTTTGCATGCATAATAACAAAACCGTTCAATAATAATAAATGCTTTGCAACATATTTTCGTTTTCAAAATGTTTTCCTAAAGAAATAAGACCTTATAAGGAAAAACTACGCAGCCCTTGCACAAACAATACGCAATGCATCAGGATTTTCAATAAATAGAACGGATCAAGGGAAAATTCAGAAATGTGTAAATTTCAATAAAGCTTGTCACAATAAAAATGCATGATTGCTTATGTTTACAAAAAACGGAGGAGTCTTGAGCTTCCGAAGAAATAAGAGACAAGGAAACAGAGGAGTTGGAAACTCCATTTAAATTTTCAATCCTGCTTAAAATCCTGTTTGTTGTATGGATGTTGCGAACATGTTGTGTGTGCAAGTATATTTACTCCGTATAACCGTACACAGCTTTATGTTGAGGATATAGTTAAATAAAAAAGGATTTTCGGTCATCCCATACCGCAAATATTTTTTGATGCATATTCACGGGAAGCAGAAAGATTGCATTATGGGATGAAAACAGTATGCAGGAGTGAGCTAAAAACTTTTTAGTGGCAGGCAAAATATAACTATGGGGAGCCGGCAAAATGTTTGAAATGTATCAAAAGTGCTCAAAAGTATGCTAAAAATCGCTCTATACAGATTTGAAAAGATCCATCTTTCACCTTTCTCTGTACAGTTGAGTGGAAGAGAAAAGCCTGAGAGGATTGTCAAGTGTTGAGCCTGGAAAATAGCAAACGGCCGCACATTTTTTATACATTTATTTGACTCCTATCGACAAGCCGGGTCGCTATATGGCCCTCAGTGTGTATAGCAGATAGTGGGAGATGAAGTGAGGGGGAACGTATGCGTTGAGAGAAAGAGTGAGAGAAAGGGAGAAACAGGAAGAGGACCACGTGAAGGCGACCATAACAGTAAATCTAGGTAAAAGGTGGGAGAGCGTAAAATTTCTCTCAACGAAAATCCTTAGGCAAATGCCGAAAAGCACGAAAACACTTTTACCTCACACACTCGCTTCCCCATTCTTCTACGTATATATAGACATTGGTACAATGAAGAGAAGAAGAAAACAACCTGAAAGAAAAATGCTGTACAATTTTCCTAGTGGTTTTCCCCACTCTCTCTCTCCCTCTCTCTCGGCAAGTTAAACCATACCTAATACCTAGTACTGCGAGGGTATACGTTTAGGATTGTTATATCTTTGAAGCCTTTAAAAGGTCTACCGTTCTACTCGTCCATGTTTATTCCGCAGCATCAAGTGGATGCAAAGTTCAAGTACTACTTATTCCCACTAACACAAACTACATCCATGATTGTCACAATCCGTCGCTTCGTAAGATCCTACAGTATCCCATGTATGCATAGTTCTTACTTTGCGTGTTTTAAAGTATGCAGGTACAGTAGTTAAGTATATTCACACTTGCATGTGAGTGTACATACTACCTGTGCATGTGTATTCATGCATGTGAATGTTTTTGTATATGTTTTAAGTATGCACGTAAAATTGAAATATACGTGAATATTTTTCCTGGAACCATGGGAGGTTGACAAATTATCTTGCGCTCGTGTACTTCTGCCGTAAGTACGAATATTCAAGTGTCTACATTTATATGAAATTGCTTTATGCAAACTGATTTTGTTGACAACAAACCCCTTCAAAACATTTAATGCTCTTGAAAGATAGAACACTTAAAGAGCTTTCAGATTTTTCTGACATTTCTTTACCCACAAACAATCCATATACTCGCATTTCTGTGAATCCGATTACAAATTATTTTCAACAGCTGAGTTAAGGCATTGAACTATGTAGATAGTTTTACAAATTAGGAGCAATTTAACAGAAATTGCAAGGTATCAATAAGCTGATAATAACTACATATGTAGCTTTCTTTACATTTACAAGATATGCTTCATAAGTCAATCAGTCTTTCCTGTTGCCACATGAAGCTATATGCAGGTACCACTATTACATAGGTATATCTTCAGTTCAAATTTAAGAAAAAACGTGCAGTATTACAGGTCTGAAGCACTGATAGTAGAACTGGCTTTTGAATTTGTAAAACTTGTCTGTATATTTGGTGTAATCAAAGTATTTCACCTAAAGTTATCCTTTGTAAAGCTCTGCCGCAGAATTAATTCCACCTGCCACCCTCATGAATCTCAGAAATATAATAGCAATTGAATGTCTAACAGAGTTGTAAACAAGAATCAAAGAAGAAAGCCCCCACAATGGTGACAAAAGTATTCCTTATTTACCTGGCGCAATTTCTGTAGTCTCATTCTAATGAGTTTCACAGCAGCACGTACAAAACGTCTGCTATACCAAACACAGATACAAGGAAAATGAGAAACCAGAATAAATATTTAAGGCTGTCTAATCTATTCCTATGATATATTAAAAGCTGGCGGGGTTGTATTCATATACGACAGTGGCAATGATGACTTCGTCGAAATCAAGGTTATACATGCGGTACATGTTGACTAACTTGTTTCGCGGATTCTTACAGTCAAAATGATGAGTGATTATCCAGGAGGGAGACTATTGATGGGAATTATAACCACCGAGACTCATGAGAGTCAAAGAAATCCGCACTCAAGCGGAACATCAAACAGTTTGGTTCTTAGTGCGTGTACATTTTATATGCAAGCACGTGCGTCCGCATGAATACAGCCATAATTTTGTCATACGCTTACAAATTGGAATGTCAAAAAATCGTTAATAAATATGTTGCACAGGTTGGAGTGAAGACGACTGACTCTATGGCATGTACTTTATTACGGTTAGTAGATAATAAGATATAAATATTTTAAGTTTTCAATAATTTTTGTACTCAAATTTAAATTGCTATACAAAAAACACTAACTTCGATAGTATTACATTTTATTTTATATCACTCCAGCATTGAAATTAATCAAGCAAAGAAAGTTATTCTTACCCACAACAGTCAGGTTAACCAAGGAGTTCCGCGTGGGTGAATTTCTAAAGTCCACACGGCAACGGTAGACCCCCTGGTCAGTAAGTCTGAGATCATTGACGAGGAGAAATGCTGGTTCAGTCGCCGGTTGAAAGTCAGCCCTTCGGTCAAAGCCCTGTCGTGAAGACCAAGTTTTGGCAGTTTTCATACTCCGACCACGAGCATCAAAGCTGGAAAACAAACGTAAGTACATAAAATGAACTCTGAAAAAAAAACAGTGCGTTATGAATTTCAAGTTAACAATACTACATTTTGAGGTGCCCTTAATTTTGACGGCAACTTTAGATCTCGAACTCAATTTCAAATCTTACCACCGTCCTGCTAATACAGACAATACTGTGTCAAAAATAAAAAAACATTGACACAGCAATATAGTAAGAAAAGAAAACAATTTTACTTATTGACGCTTCAAATAATGTGTCTTTGTATGTATTCTTTTTTTAAAGCGACATTGCTCTATGAATTCCTGTAAATACTGAGCACACAGTAACCAACAAAAGTAAACATGGCCCATGCCAACTCAATTTGCTCCCTGCTGAAGCACAAGGATGGTTATGAATAGTAGACGATCTGTACTTTTTTATGGGTGAAGAAATAGGCCGTGATTTTACTTCATTGAGACATACAAAAAACAGAATAGGGTAGCAAAACAATCAAAATTTGTGTATAGAAATTTCTGAAATCATGGTTGCCTGGCCTTTATTCCTTACCTACCATAAACTGAGGGTTCCGAAATGACGCAAGGCAAGGAAATATTGATCCAGTGGAAGGAAAAATGCTGAAGAAAGAAGCTGGTTTTGATTTTTATCATGGCAACTTTTTTTGCGTAACTACTGGATCTATTTTATCCTTACAATGGGGCACTTATTATGTTCAAGCATAATAAAAGCTTCAGCAATTCATTCATATAAGAAATAAACAGCTTAACATTATTGAAATGTGGAATTTTAAAAAATAATACAGAAAATTTATTGACTTGAGAAAATAGTAACGAAAGCATTTCCTATTAATTGATATTTATCAATGAACTTCCTAAAAATATGAGTTTTAAATTTTTTTAATAAAGTCCTTGATAAATGTGACTGTACAAACAATAATATTAAAAGTGGGGGAACGCATGTTTAGCAAACTTGAGGAGAAAAGCAGGATGCACTATATAGTTTTCCATGATAGTAAGGCACATATGTGATTGTGAGCACAATACAGTAGGATTTTCTCTGATTCTTCCAGACATTCTTTTATTTGCAAAGAATTTGTGTATTTGTGTGGAAGTTTTGTAAAGCAAGACTTGTTTTTCTCTTCAGTTACCTTTCTCCTTTCAATTGCTGATGAATAGCTCAAGTTTCAAACTTGTTGGAGAAAAATTGGCTCCAGCGCATTCATCATATTGTCTACTTCTCCTATAAGTCAACCAGCTGACGTGACTTACTGCAGGTGCCTTTACTTCTGGGTTTCCCGTATGTTTGCATTAAGTAAATATGCTTGCTACGGACGCTCTACAGATTTGTAATCACAGCGCAACAACATTTATACAAACAAGACTAGGCGTGCAATTGATAGATATTGAATCAGGGATCAAATCATAAGTCTCAACGTCGCTCACACATTTGTTGTATCAAACTCTGCATTGTTTCAAATATATGCTATTGTCAAAAATTGGGGTTTGTCGACACGAATCAACGTTGTTTGAAAGCACGGCCAACAGCATAATGTTACGTGTAAAGTGGTAAAAAAAAGTCAAACCGATAACATTTTAGAAGAATTCTATAGTTAATTCCAGTTATTTGCTTAAAAGCAAAAAATAGTTTAGTAGTTCGATGACTTTATCAAGCTTTCTCTTTATCATCTGCTAAGCATTTCAATTTATGATTACTCTCTTTAGTTCCATGTTCACCATAAAATTACTTATTCACTAACAGATGAGTGTCCGTAATTATTACGGTGTACTCATAACTTTGAATCTGATACGGCATATGATTATATATGTGGTAGTATACTTCCGTGTGCATGGAGTATTTCTTTTCAATTCAATTCTATCAGCGTAATTTCATTGTTACACAGCACTAGGGGCCATCACCAAAACCAGACGCACAAAAGAAAGCCATGCATGTCGTTACAGCACGCTGGGTTTCAGTCATTTGTTTGAAAACTATTGCATACTTCTGGGAGTTTGTATTGAAACCTACCTGACGCTCATGCTGGTTATTTATGCTCACTTGTCCTCCAACGTTCTTTTGAATTAGACCGACCAAGTTTTTAGTAAATACATAACCACAATGAATGAAAGCCACGCAATTACAAACTTATGCATTTGCACAAAACATGAAAACAACGACGACATGAATTCAATTTCCAAGTAGTTATATCATCGTTCCTGACAGAGATACGTTGCTGAGGACAGATAGTTTTTATTTATATTATTTATTTTTCCAACATCTTTGAGGTGAAATGAAATCCTTCAAGCGCATTAATACTGGAATTTTTCTGTCAATAAAGCTCAGCTGAGTTGGAGAGTTGCAATGAAAATATTGGGTTTAAGTTCATGTGGATTTACCAAAAATTTAGTGAAAGTAAAGCAGCACGAGCAATGCGAATATGTTAGAGGATGAGACGATACAGTAGGGGCAGTGTGAGAAAAAATGTTGTACGTCAAAAAATGATCGCTTGATTGTTCTTAAAAATTGTTGTGTTAAACATCTTATCACATAATTATTTACATTTATCATGCTCCTCAGTTAAATTATCATCTCATTCGTTTCAAGAGCGTCAGAGTTACGAGCTACATTTCACACGAATCATATAAAAATAACATGGTACCTAGAGTGCCATGAGCTCCCCCTAAATTTTAATCCATAGGTTTACTAGTATCAGACTAGCCAAACACAAAAAAAACTTATTGGACATCAAACACTTTTACTACCGCCACTCCTACACTTTTACTGCCGGATAGAGTAACCATGTTGGATGATATAGTATATACATAAATATGTTTGGAGCAATCGTTGGGGGGAAATTTTACGGAAATCTACATTCGCAGCCAATGTTAGTTGACACATGAATACCATGTAGATTTACAAGTAGGCTTTTAATGGAAAAACCGTGTCATATGATTTTACTCACGTATGAAGATCGAAGGCTCTTTGATTACAACTCAACCATAGGAAGAATGTTATTCAGGGATGCATACACTCACTGTCTCTTTCAGCCTGTAGCTATATAGATTTGCAAAGTGCTTAGTATACGTAGATATAAAAATACACACGTGTATATGTATATCAGATTACGTTCTGTTCTGCCAATTCCACGTATTTCAGAGGCCTCCGGTTCCCTAAAAACCCGCAGATTTCTAATGTAAATACAGTGTTCAGTAAATATAATAATACCCTATATGGTCAACCACGTCTCAGAGACACAGGCAATTACAATCAGTGTAAAAATAAGGCTGTGATTCGTTTAATTCATCCACATGTCTTTACTCCCTCCTGTTTATCGTACGTTTACACGAATCTTAGTAGTTGTACAAGTAGGTTTCTGTGTAGTAAATGAATGAGAAATTTTATGCTAAGAATATATAAAATATTAATGCTATAAATTAAATCGGAATATTTCATTCATCAAGATTCAAGATATACATATGAAAAATATCAACATCAGCTTTTATGTATTTTTCTTTCATAACACAAAACATGTTAGCACAACAATCACACTGCTCTTGCTCCCTTTTGTCAAGTGGATTTGCCAACCTAAATCACCAACGTGTGTAGAGAATGTGGATTTGCATGTGAGGTTTGGAACTTTCCTGGATACGCTACAATATGAGTATGCCATGTAAGCAAAGTATATTTTAACTTGTACATATACACGGATGGTTATATTACATACATATATAGATATCCGTATAGATTAACAAGGGAGATATAGCAACATATCACGGAAGCAAGGGGTATCCAACACATTTTTAGTGTCATTCTCCCGGTAAAACATATGACTCAGGTAAAAAGATGGCTAGGGAAGACAACGGATTCGGCCACGTTATACAATATGCATATATACAATAAGGAAACCAAAGCGAGTTAAAGCTTGAGTACACAATACGCTTCCTGAACACACATTTATGAGGATCAGAGTCAAGCCATATCTCATCACCCAAGCGGAAGACCATCTTTGACTACGATCATGCATGTGCTAAACGTATATTTGTAGTCTCTCTCTTTACTTTATTCCGTTTGCCTCTACTCTCTCTCTCTTTATTGCGTGCTTAATCCTCTCAGTAGGAAATCCCAATTGCTGCATCTATTTCACTCAGCCCTCAATTTCCAGATCCCTGTCAACCTTGCCATTTCCAACCCCCGTATCAATCCAGGCGAATAGTAGTTTATTAGTTGAACTAAATAAGCATGATTTTGCAGAAATATTTTGACCCTATACAAAGATTCACAATAATATAACAGATGCGGTATGCTCATCAGACACACACAAGCATTACTGAACACAAGTTTATTTCAAGTTGTAGGAAAATGCAAATAACTTCATGATTACTAATTTTATAACCAAGGCAAGCCACAAGTCTTTTCAGTTGGATACTGATGATACTTTAATTCAAGCCACCGAATAACAAAACGTGTCCTAAAACTATAGAAACAGGCTCATCTTGCAAAATAGTATTTTAGTGCGTAGAATACTTGCATAGAATAGACGTTGGGATACTACAGCTACACGTACTGCCTACACACACGCAGATAACTCAAAAATGTTATCGTGGAGTGCCAAAATTATGTCAACAACATGACTGCAAGCAGTACTTCAGGAAGTTTGTGGATAAGTTTTTAGTCTCAGCGTTTTATAGGAGGGTATGACTATAAAGTGCAAAGCCGACAGCAGGGATTATCCTGGAGAACATCAAGCTCGGCACTTGGAGTAAAATATGAAAAGCCCTGTAAAATGCCTCTACAAACGTCCTCAGCATGCGTAATCCGAATCTCAAATATTTTTAGTGATGAGTTGTGCGAGTAAAATTCTAGTTATTAAATGCTTTTAAATACTAAATACTGCTAGTACTACATAAGCGCACACTGTAGAATAGAAGAAGCTATTCTTTGTATGAAGAGAATCAATTACTTTCTTTGTATAGGCATTTGAGAAGCAAAATAGTAGTTGTTTGCTTTCTTTATACTCTCATATAGTATAGTAAAATACTATTTCCTAGTACGTAAGCATGCATGCAATTTTTTATATAAACGCTAAGTGTACTACGTATAAAAATGTTTGAAAGCTTTTAATCATACCTGTAAAGCGGCTTTCCTGCCGTTTCACGGAACCAAAGAACCATGTAGACGGTGTCATCACGTCTCCTGAGTGAGATATCACAGGGCATTTCTATTCGGTGACCCATCACACCCTCAACGTGTTCGATGGGAACTGTTGACAAAAAGGAAAACTAGGATTACTACATGCTATAAGTCATCAAATCCTACGAGCTTTCTCTTAATACGATTACTGTATATTTAGACTTGCAATAAATTTTCTTTATATGGACAAAAAAGTATCATCTCTTTTATAGTGAAAGGAGTGAAATCAATTTATTAGACATCGTTTGAGAACAAAATAGCGTTACTACTATATGAGCGTTGTCTTTAAACGCTAACATGATTTTGTACCAACCGGTATATTTATAGTATATCATAACTGGATATACTTGGATTTACGAAAATAAACTTACACTAGATACGTCTAGGGAATTATGTATATGGTAGATAGATATATTAGAAATAAACATTCCCTATAATTATGTATATTCAAATGTAGGCTTATTATGCTTGGATGTGTTTCAAAATGTATGCATGTATATGTAAAAAAGTATGTATATAATAATTTTTGCTTACATGTATGTATGTATATACATTTGTTTTTAGTACCATATCGTGTACGCACATCCGATATGAATTAGCATGGACTCATGCTCGGCAAGGCATGGGAATATTCAAAGCTCATCTAACGTTGCTTTGAAACAAGTAATTCCATATTCTGTCTTCAGCTAAGAACAATTACATTATAGTGGAGTGAAGCCTGCTGTATCAATCTAATAACTGTCAGATATTTAATTTTTGAAAGAGAATTCATTGCCACCATTTAGCTTAATAAGCTGAGGGGCATAGCATCCTCTAGTGTATATTTTCCAGCTAGCTTCTCATCAGATAACGAACAAATAGTTGGAATAAATGTGAGGTAGGCGGAAATGGGATTGACGCTACATTTGTACTCTGTCTTGGCCTTTGATAGGTCTCCCGTGGGTGCCTATAACTACCAGCATTACTGGAGCAGGAGTATTGAAATCTAGATAGCAAGTGACATGTACATATCCAAGGAAGTGTTAAGCAGAACTTCTTTCCAGATAGCTGCTAATGCCTATATCCTTTTCGATGTACCCGAAACAATGTGTAGAAGTTAATAAGACCTTACAATATAGTGCTGCTCTTAGCTGAAATAAGCTGTGTACTTGGTCGATTGCTTTCTATGACTTTATAAGATATACTGCTACACATAATTATGTACATACCTTCAGCAAGTATTACTTTCAAGTATAATCCACGGGTATTTGTACGTACTCCTAGGATTTTTACCATGTAATGAAAGACACTTGGTCGAATAAGGTTGATTTCCAATAAGATGAGCTTGACTATAAGATGTACATACACGGTTATGCATAGAGTTTATGCGCTTGGGGAAATTGTAAAACACTGCAAGTGTTGGAAAGATTCAGGACTTCGAATGATCGGAGAATGAATCAAGTGGGAGTTGATACTGCATAGTAATGCATTTGAAATCCTTTCCCGAAAACCACTGATCGAGGATGGAACAATCACATAAGCATGAATGGATGGATCAACCAAGTATACATTATCGGAACAAGTCATGAGATAAATTTCAAGCTTGGGCTATCCCTTTGAGTACGAACGCATACATCGTTCCTACTTATTTCTCTGTGTGGCACCAATACCTACATATGCATGTTTGCTTTCTTACTAAGTCTTCTTATGTATGTGGTTCCAAATATTTCCCTTATTTTCTGCGTGGAACCAATACTTATATATTTTTCCACACATTACTGCGTGCGGAACCAATACCTACACCTACATTTTCTACTTATTTCTTTTGTGTGAAACCAATACTTGTATATATGCCTGCTTTCGTATCCGTCTGTGTATAAATGAAAAAGAAAAAGTTGAAATAAGAAATGAAGAAATCGAATTCAAAGCACAAAGTTTTCTTCCTACTCAATTATTTCTTGATCGCTTCACTAAGCATTGATTACCATTCATGGACTTTCTCCCTATTTCTCTCTAGATTTACACAAGCAGAGCTTCCCACATGACGACAAAACATTGCAAATATTTTCTCCTCTAATACCAGTAGTACTTCCGACTTCCTCATCGTTTTCAACTTATATTCAAACTGGTATTATGGAAGTATTTCATTCATAACACATATAAGAGCATGGAGGAAGCACATCACGTGAATATATGTATATTTCCAGCCCCAGAATTTCGCATCAATGAGCTTAACTACTATTTAAATTGAATGTGGGATTTTGAATCCTTTTTGGATTCCCAGGAATTTTCTTTACTGCGCTTCCAAAAGAATTAACATAAAAATAAAAGTGAAGGCATCATTCCAGGGAATTTGATGGGCAAAAACAGTGAAATCAAAGTCAAATCCAGTTCTACGGGAACATAGTCTCACGAGAAGGAAGTTGTAAGAAGAACTAAACATAGATAGCTGAATAGAAACTAGTAAGTATAATATACAAGAATAACTTCACTATTTTCTACTCCGAACTATCAAAGTAAAAGGAACACAAAAACTTATTTTCTTGTCAAGCTTCAATGTCTCTAAGTCTTGTTTATACTATATCTGTTTTCTCTCATTCATGCTCTTCCTCTTCAAACACGATTGGTAATGGTCTTTTAAAATTTATTTTCACATAGATTTCCACGTCACCGTCGCTTTGATTCGCCAACTAGTTTAACTTTCGATTGTAATTTTATAAAAACGAGGTTTTTATCCTACAAGTGTAATTTATTTTCCTAATTGAGAACACATTTTTGCATTATTTTCTGCTTGGAAATGTTTTTACTATATTTAGGATAACAATGAATATTATTCTACAGGACTCGCGCCTCTCGTATTGAAACAAATTGCAGAAACGCAGCATAAAATACGTTCTTTCATCTCCAACCTCCGGATTTGTATTTATCCAATTAATAATTATTGAAGATAAGTGATGAAATAATAGTTGTCCCGTTATGCTGTTTAGGAACTTGTGCTCGAAGTTTTTCTAGCTTTTGCTTGAAATGATTTTATCTTAATGTTACGTGCTTTCTGGTAATGTGTGTCATTTAAAGTTTAATTTGTGTAACAACAATCTTATGGGACAATGTAAAATGTTTACATTTACCACGAGGAACGCATTCGTGAAGCTTTGATCACCTGAACGTTTGGTCATGTGAACTATTTTGGATTTAAGTAGGTGCAGGAGCATCTCAGCAAACTATTTTTGCAAACGTTACTACTATATTTCAATCAATAAATGCAATAATATCCAACGTATATACTGCACATGTCTTAACGCGTGGAGCTAATATTTATTGCCCTTGTTCAAATACATATCATCTACCTGATATTCAGGTCTTGAAATTTCCTAGATGCAAGGTTGGATCATCTTATTTGTAGTACATATATAGAACAACCTACAACTCACTTCGTAAACTGTGCGAGTATAAAACTTAAGAAGTCGATTTCCTTTATCAAGAAAGCGAGTAGGAGAATCTGTGAGGGAAGATAATAGTGTAAAGGTGAAGCTCTGTAGAGAAGAGAAGGTGTAGAGCATTGGGGAACAAACGACGGGAACGATGTTGAGCTTTATTGCATATTGAAAAACTCAATTTTCTCTCCTAAACTATGCCATTTCCTTCTAGAATGTTATGCATCTTTTCGATAAAATGCTACACTTGGAATACAAATTTCCCGATTTCGTTTACTACGTTTGCCGAATTTGGAGTCGGGATAGACACATGTGAGTAGGTATGTATAAGTATAGAGTCGGCACTCACCTCAGTTTATTACACTCTGGTATTCTCTATAGACTAAAATGATAAGGTATCTGGGTAGTGATTGTATTTTATATAGACACAGCAAACTGTATATAATAAACTTGTATGTTTGCTGGACACCTATTATTATATAGCGGTATATTATCTAGTATATACGAGCATCAACCATATAATCAACTGCATAAATAATGTTCCATATAAAAATACGAGGAACTTTGAGTGACTATAATCCTCAGAAAACTATTTCCAATTTTGACTGTAATAGTGTAAAATTACATACTTGTTTACTCTCCAAGCTTGTACCTGTAGTAGTCACATGTAACAATGCAAGTTTTAACTGTATTTTACTTCTAGCAATGTCTTTCAAGCATTATATTGTAGTTGGATATACAAAAATATCTCTTTTCCTCGTCTTTCACCAAGCTTTGCATGCCAGGCTTTTAAAATATCTATGCTCTTCTTAGTACTACAACCAGCAGCATCACATACAAAAAAAATCCAAGCATTACATACCAAACATTTATATCCAGTATTACACACCAGCTTTTATTTCCAAACAATGTTATCCAACTAGGTGGAATACTAGTAGCAAGAAATACTAGTTTGAAGAAAACGGCGTAAACACCATCCGCTCCATTTTACTATTCATAGACAGCAATGAAACAGAAATGCAGGATTGTTAAGTTTCCTTTTTTGCTTAACTATCAGAAAGTAAAAGTACTGGAAACATTTATTAGCGAGAAATTCTAGACATGCCTTTTTTAACACGTTATTTGTCCAGTTTTCTTTCTTTTACGCTGAAAAAATATGTGTAGAAATATACAAATAACAGTTATGTATATTTAATTGGTCTCTATACACAGTCATTCGCTATCTATAAATTTAAAAGGAATTTTCAAAAATGCTACACTGCATTGTAAAAATGCTTTTATAAGCCATCCATGAACCGGAATGTACCGAATTCAAAATTAAAGAAGATACTTAAAAAGCCGGAGTTTCCACTTGTAGGTTACAATGCATTTAATGCTATCATTCGAGCAAGCACTTGGAAACGCTGGTGAAAGTATGGACAACCATGTGTGTAATAACTGGTTTGTTCCCTATGAAATTGGTGTGGGCATGCTAGTATAAACCTATGAATTACTTATTCTTTGTTAGGTATACAAACACCTATTTGTTACCAGTTTAAGTACAGAAACGTTAACCTCTACTATATGCGTATATATGCCTGTACAATGTTAGTTACAGTTGCTGAAATGAAAGCTGCATTACTATCGAAATAAAATCTTCGACCTTAGCTGTAGTTATTTACGGCTATAAGTAGGGCATTACACGGGGTTTTTATACTGCAAGCCATAATGTAAGGAATGCGGACATGTATATTTGAAGAGCCCCTATAAGTAGCTTTACGAGTATAGGCATTGGGTGATGAAGGCGTGGACTTTTACTCCTCCACAGATTTTGAGATTTCATTATGAAGAGAGTACAAAGCTAGTTAGGTTGTTTATACGTTGTTCCCCGAGAATTGTTGCTGGTTACGTGGTGTAGGATTTTCTCAAAACAAAATTGCTGTTGAAGGGCTTGTTCTGGATCCGGTGGTAATAAATATAAACTTTCCTTTCGTATCAAGACTTAATGAAGTAAGTCGTAAACCTTTTCGGGAACTTTACTCCAAAATAAATTACTGATTCACAGATTACATTCTTATGGGATAGATACTTAAAGTTACTGCTGATATGCCGGTCACGGAGCATACTTATACCTGAATCTATTTCGGACAAGATAGTCGTCTTAGGTACAGATACTATGCATCCTCAATACACTATCGTGTACATTTTTAACACTATATGCATGCCTGTATTAGCATCTTAAATATCATCTTTATAAGAATACTCAGATGGTGTGCGCTTATTTTGATATACATTCACCATGATAAAGCAAAGGCACTCCAAACCGGATTTATTTACTCATTTAAAAGCCAGCACGACCCTTCATCTAACATGTAATCACAATCAAGCCTTTTCCCCTCATTTTTTGTATCGTTATACCTCACATGTTCTAGTAGTTAAATCAGCTGTAAAATAGAATAATTCTATTTAAACAAAACTGCTCCCTTCATAATCACCAGGTTCTTTTGCTCTTAACCTGAATAACTTAGCAAATTACTGTATCAACCGTTTGGAAAGTCGCCCGGCACAATTAAAGCCCCTCCGTTTAAAGTTTAGTGAATCTCTTATTATCCTTGAGACACGTGTAGCGCGACGTCATAAGGCGGTAGAGGTATTTCCTCAGCAGGTCGTTGCGCGCAAAGGTCGCCGAGTTCTGCTGGTTTGCTATATTTTTCATGATTGATTATTATATCATCTGTATTATATTCATAATTGGACGATGCTGTTTATGTATTACTGATATTTATTATTATTTATTATTGTGTTGCATTACCAATATAGTTATCGCCTTTCGTAATCAAATCTACGTGGCTACCCGACGTGGCTGAAAAAAGGAGGTTCAATGTCATCTAACACATCTTATCAAACTTGTAAACAAGCAAATCTCATCCTCACAAATGTGTACCTGAGGTACTCGCACATTTTTCTTCGTTTTCTCACCACTCAAGTTTCATGATACATGCCGACTCCTTCACTGAACCGACACCACACTGGCATATCACCAAAAGCGTGCAAGTAGGATTAGGACTGTCATGTCAGGGCTGGAGCATGAGTGATGAGACTCTAAATAAGTTTTCGAACTTGGAACATTCCCTAGGGCATGCATATGAAAACTGACTTGTGCAAAGGATGGAAAGGCCTTCATTCTCCCCGAATACATTCATATTCAATAAGTTGCAGTGAAAGCGATTTTTCAGCGCCATTCACAATATCATTTTTATTTAGCTAAATGGTTATTCATCTACAACTATATCGTGTTTCCTGCGTTGTAGACTTTTGTTGTGGATATCTAAAGCTTTGGAAAAACCAGAAAGAGAAATTTCATTGCCATAAACAAAACAAATGAAATTATCGGCAGAAATTGTAGATCGTGAGGAAAATTTGTATATATTGCACCAATGGTATTAAGAATTTATAGTTACAACAACTAGTTTACTACTTTTATATTTTCAATGCTACTCAATGGTTTGAAGGGAGGGTATAACAAGAATCAAATGTAAACCAAAGTCACGATGCATTATTTTCAGGTGAAGTCCACTTATTTTCACGATTCGCTTTCATGTCAAGACAGTTTAAAAATAAGGCAAGTTCGATAGGAAAAACGCGATCCCAACCATTACGCCTTGTATAAGAGAATAATCAAAAATCGATGGGCTGACAATGTCTATAACTTACAGTGTGCCTGTTATTACTTATTCTTGTAGTACCTTGACTGCGGAACTCATAATATAAATATCTACATATTTTGACACGTCGTATAGGATCGTAAAGATGTACGGAATTCAAAAACTAGCGCTGATTTTTATCGTTCTGAAACACACGTGCAACCGAATGCTTGTATTATTATCCTGCCCAAAACTTCATTTAATATTGATGTCATTACTTGTTTGTGAAAATTTGCTCCGTATAAACACATATAGGTGAAATATATAATGTAAAACCTACGAATTTGTTAAAATGTAAGTGGGATTGGTGACATATAGAAAAATTTGGAGTTTCAGAGCTTATCACACTTTTTATCTGATACAATGGATTTCTTTACACGAACACCCATGTTCTTCCCTCCATGCATGCGTTCTCAATGCTGGTTTCTTCACATGCCGGGCAAGATTGAGCGTTTACCTTTCTGTTTGCGGTATTGGTACGTTTGTACATACACTGTGTCCACAATAGATTTCTAGGAATAGGTACATATGAACTCTGTGTACTCCAATACTTTAAAGTAAATATCTTTTACTTAGTATATAAATGATGAACGCGCGTGCAAAAGACAGATTAGGCAAGTGATGTGCAGCAAGATTTGCAATAAAGGGGTAATCAGTTTGGTTTGGTTTGGACTGGATGGAGCGGTGGAATGGAAGAAAAAAATCCAAAGATCCCATGTAGTGTTCCTTAGCTGATTAGATAGAATTTTCAATCTCATTTTTCTTTTTTATTATTACTATTATTTTTTGGTTGGAGAAAATCACTTTAAAAAATTGGATCCCTGAAATCTAACGTAAGTCGTCGTATATTTGAGTTTGATGCACGAACAAGGTGTGCATGTACATATCTATAAGTTATGTGGACCTGTGTGGTGCAATGCGTGTGTGTGAAAAATGCTTTCATATATCCCCTGTAATGACATAAGATACATAATGTGAAAGGAAGTGTTGAGGTCTGCACAAATGCAAGTTCAATAACTACTGTTGACGGTCAGTACGGACTTTCCATATAGTATAGCAGTATACGATATGATTTTATTTACTATAGTCATGTGTTTATATCGTAGTCGTGTGTACTTATATGTCATAACATGTGGGCAATACCACATATTGTTTTTATTAATAGATGTAAGCTACTGGTGGAAGGTAAATGGGCATGGTTTTTTTAGTACAAAGAATGAATCTTACTCACTCAACCTCAACTTCTATCAAAAGCTTTGCTTTTTTTTTGGCTGAGAGCTGGTAGCCCCATAGTCTAAAAAATGAATGATGTTATAAATTATACAACTGAAGGCCAACGCCCCTCGCTTATCTTTCAATGGGATGAAAGATGTCCTGATGAAGCACGGAGGGCTCTTCGATATATAATGCTGAGGCTAAGAGGTTTGAGGGCTAACACCAGTTTTACTGGACCAGCTCCCATCAACGGTTTAACAAGAGAATGTGCTCATGCAGTGGCAGAGATATGATAGCGGGAGAAAGTTATGAATGTGAGGAAGAAGAGTGAAAGTTAAATGCGTATGTAAATATAAGGTTAATATGCTCAAAGAAGCCCTCACTTACGTATAGGAACACTTACTTTAGGATGCTTTTAAAAGATTGCAAAAGCGTGTGTGCGATTGTATGTATTTGTTAATTTGTAGTTGTATTTCATGTGTGCGAAAAAAGTTTTAGGCTTAATTTGTATGTACAACAGCAATGTCAGTATGTCAGTGCATATGAGTATATACAAAGGTCATACAAGCTATGTTTGTATGTACGAATGTAATAAGAACTGTATTTATCACTAGTAAAGATAGTACATTTAGTATATAGGTAAGTTGGTATAATAGGTGGTTAGGTAATAGTAGTTAAGTTAAGTTGAGTATGCACGAAGATGAGGCGTTTTTAATATACGAAGGTATAATCATAGATATGTCTGAAAAGAAAGAGGAGTATGTTTATTATGAACAAAAGTAAACATAATATAAAAGTGTATACGAAAGTACACAATACGTTCCAAGGTAGTCGGAAACATTAGACAGACAAGCCCCCACAAATTATGTGCTTGAACTGCGAGGAAAGATGACTTGCTTTTATCCTGTCCGAATGCTTTCATTATGGTTTGCCCTGCTCAGTTGCCTGCGGACACGGTGGTTTGCTAGAAAGTAAATGTTATTACCTAAGTCAATTTTTGACAACGTTTCAATTCTTGTCAAACCTTGCGTTACACACTCCCTTATCTTTGTAAATGAACCACTGTGTATTGTCAGCTTTCACTATTTTATAGAAACCTCTCCGGCGCCATGGTTATAGAAAAAATTGTGAACAATATGTACACATCAGATATGAACAAAATATTGTAAGGGGAACAATGCTGTCAATATGTTACATATTAGGGTTGAAACACTTCGCTTTTGTGTACACTTTGTATTGGTGTCTACATTGTAAGTATTGTTAAATGCAAGTATATTCATGCAAGATAGTTCCGTGAAACAGTATAGATACATAAATGAGCTGCACCCCATCTCGATATTGGTTTCAGGCCAATTTCAACGAATCCGCTTATATGATATGGGAAGGTTTAAGCTGACAGCCCACTGCTTAAGGTTTCATCACATTCTCCCTTGGCATCACCTTTCTCCTGCTATACAATAAGCTGTCTGTATACGCGCTGTCTTTAGACTGCTTTTGTGAAACTCCTGTAAGCTGCACAAGTACGCGTTAATAATTCATGAGCAGTCAGTTTTTATGTTGTAGACGCAAATTCTTCAAACATGTGTTTTACCCAAACTCCACACCCCAACACACACTCCGCTACGCATTTAGTGGGTAAATTGCTGGAAAATCGTGTAAAAGTTTATAACGTACTGTATTTTAGATACATTTTATTTATGAAAATTAAATTCATTGATATGTCCGAGAATCAATGAATATGAAATTTAGAACTACTCTATAGATTTTATTGTATATAAAAATATTTATCTAATACTCCCCTACTCATTGTTAGGCATGAGGTAAATGCCCAATTCAGTTAATTTTCTCAACCCGGGTGAATAAGTGAAATCAGACTGGGATAGCTGACATTTTGAGAGAAATTGCTTGCTTAGGCGTGTATGCACAGCTGTAGATATTTGAATATTAAATGCAGATATTGTTAGGGTATGCAGTATATTCAGCCCTTGGCATGGTTATGTTTTACATACAGAGTTCTAGATGCGCTTTGTTTACCTGTAGATAAATGCCGACTACTAGTTACTAGGGACACTTATGTATTTGTAGAGAAATGTTAATACCACAAACTATAAGCATTCTAGGCCCTATTTTTTCCTTTCATTGTGAGCTGTTAGGTTCAAAGTGCCTCTACCGCAGCAAATTATTCAACCAAATGACTTTGCAAACACTGGTAAAATCGGTTGAAGCAAGAGAAATTACCCACAAAAATCATATATTCACGTTTTGCTCTATAGGCAAATATTCGCTTTAAAAACTGAATAGTTATTGCGCAAGGATTTCAAATCTTCAAAAAAAATCAAAGTGCATTTGAAATTGTGTGTTAGATGCTTTGCTTTATATTTAGCTGTAAATGTCCCAGTCCCATTAGGTATAGTATAGGTTTGAAAATTGTTCAAAATGAGTTTACGATGCAACAAAAGTTTTGTTTCATTTGTGACCAGAAAGGAACTTAAAACAATTACAATAATTCCTATCAAGGTTATTAGAATCTCCAACAAATGTATCTATAGATAACATTGGATTAGAATAAATATCACTAGTATACCTTTAGTAGACTGAGAGACAAACATGCGTCCATGTTTATCTACCATAATAAATTAATTCCCATTAACACACGGTAGCCAACATCAAAGTAATGGTTGGGGTGTGATTCTCCAAAGTTAGCTTTTCCACTTCCCGTCCACCTTATTTTATGTTCTCATAAATTTTGCAAGTTCTATATACTTTTTGTACACATGCATCTCCTTATTTCTTTCACTGGTATACATGTGTAATAGTTCATCCATGGTTTAAATGAATTTCTGCAATTATTCCACACATAAACATACTTCCCCAAGTCAGGATTTATGAGTAGTGCAACAAAATAGTCTGATAATTTTCAAAGCAGAAAAACGAAGATGAGCACCCTTGTTTCAAAATCTGAAATTAGAATTGAGGCGAGAGTGCGGATGAAAAAGCAAGTAGCTTTACATAGCGGCTTTTATGTCAAATTAGACGAAGAACAAAAAAAATAAGTATAATTGTGAACTCTGTGGTTCAGTGGCCAGAAGGCAGATTGCGTAAATTTATTTTGCACAAAACAACCATGGGGTTTCCCCTCGTTTCCATTTCATTGTAGCATTAAAAATTTTCTGCATGCCCATCATTACGCGGACAAAGATAAAGCGGGGGATGTGAGGAGAGCTGGAGTAAAAAAGAGCTAAATATACCCGCACCGAAGTTGGAGAACGTCCTCACCAGTGTTTGGTCTCGTAGTTCATTACAACAGTGTACTGTAGTAATGCATGTGCGTCAGTAACGCTGTGTGTACCCGCGTCAATTTGCCGGGCGTACTCGGTAACATGCTAGCCTATATAGCCTTTCTGGTGTGGTTACTACAAGGAAAGTAATTAAAACTTTGCAGCTAATGCATTCTCAACTGCTTACTTAATGCTCCCACACTATACGTTCTTCGAGGCATTCTCGGGTTTTTGCTTATTATACCGCCAAACATATTACGTTCCCAGTAGGAAGCAGTATTAATACAGTAAAATACATATTTATGGAGCAATGTGCATACGTTTAAAGTAATGCATATTTTTACAGTAATAACATACTTTCATGGAAATACATGCGTTTAAAGAAATACCGTAGTAAATGCTTCTTATCTCTTTAGGACGACCAACTATTTATGTACGTACATAGTAGTTGAGTACAAACTTGGACACAGAAGGCACGTCGCTATTTATGTTCCACTGTATGCAACATGATATCTTGTGGTAATTTTCGCTTCAAAGACAAAATATTCGCGAGGATATTTACGAACATTGCTGTAAAAGAGCATAATTAATTTTGGGAGGGGGGAATTTACAGCAGGAATCCTTCTTCCTTTTTCAAACCAACTGTATCTACATATATGTACTTTCGTCGTCATCATGTATTTTCTACTGGGCCAGAGGCAAGTTCTAAATGTACCTACAGCTATTGCATCTATGTTCTCTACGTTTGGAAACTGCAGGCATATGTATATGCTGAATATTTATTCCGACTCGTTCACCCATTTCCCTGACACTTGGCGGATTACCCTAAATTAATCATATTTAAGCCAATGATGCCTCCTGTCTTTCCTTTTACTTTATTTCCAGCCCTTGCAATTTTAATTAATTCATGAAATTTGCTTTTCTTCAAAAATACTTACAGGTACATATTCTTCTTTGAGGATATCTATCATTTATCTGTACTATTGCAGACTCATAAGATACTCTTAAAATCCAATAGAACTGACGTTATTTCTACTCGATCTTGGTGCAATGTTGTCTATTTCAAAATTAATAAACTCACACGTTAAACAAGCATGGGAAGATACATACATGAGTATACGACAGGCTGAATTTAATGAAAAATGTTTTTCATTAAATGCTCCATGATTTCAGGGGAATTACTTTAGCCCGGTTTTTAACGCACTAATATAACATTCCCATAGGTTACACTTGCGGTTTCTCCGATGTTGTGGGCGTCGTTTTGCGTGTTGCTTAGCCAGAGCAGGAACTGGAAACCAAATTACGCTCGTTTCCTTAGCGCAACTAAAGGTTCTTGCATATCTATATGTATTTCATTGATATGCGAACAGCAGGAATGTGTAACATTTTATGAAGCTAACAACCACTCTCCAAAAATTCTTCTTCTATTTTACATATATGTACTTGCGGAAAAACGAATGCAGTAATTTTCCGCTAGACTTGGCTGCAAATGAAATGCAGCGTATACACTACTTGGATTTTTGGCTGTTAGACATCAAATAGATAGGGACGTCAGAAAAAAATGAAATCCTCTTTAATGATAACTAAAATTTCAATTTGCAGGCTCATGCACTAATTTTTATTTCGTCTGTCCTCCGGGCGTAGTTATGTTAAATGAATGGTTACATTTTACAAATCCTCAGATTTTGCTAAGCTATACCCTTGAGATATGTTCGTACCTATGGTATGGTGAGTGATTTATTTGTATGTATGTAGATGTATCTAATGTGGCTAATAAAATATTATGGAGCGTAAATAAAAATGAAGATATATGTTATTAAAATAAATTTATTTAATAATATTCTGAATAATTATGTGCACCTGAATACACAAAATATTTTGGAGATTTCGTTGCAACTGTGAATTCACGACCTCGAAGCTTTGTAAATGTTAAACGTACCTTTTCTAGCGGTTTTAGGGCTGCAAAGTGCGGGATGATGGGAAAATTGACTAGGATGGAACATATGAGAATGCATCCTATTGCGGAATCCATCATATTCAAAGCATATTTTACATGTAGCGGATAAATCTTCCATGTAAGTTATATGGCTAGTAAACTAATCGCCTCATATGCATTGCATAATCTTGTGAATGACATTAATATAAGCAGACTGCGGAAATTTATATAGATGTGTGTACAAAGAAGAAAAGTCACATTTTTCATATCCGACTGGCATTGTCATTTGGCTGTCTTGTACCAAGCAAACTCTAGAGTCATTCAACAAGACAGAAATGGAATCATTGCTGGAGTCTTCAAAACGCCTCCACTTCCTACATGCACACAATTTCCCTTCAATTCACCAATAGTCCCCTGTGCATGGGCTGCAATTTTATATTATCTACAACAATTGCCAACACCACACATACCATTCCTCCCATCATCTTCCCTATTTCCTATCTTACGAAGTATTTCTAGGGAGCGTTCCTCCTCAATTCCGAGATATGGGAGAAGGAGGGAAAACTTGTTAGGCGATTTAGCAAATGATAAGTTCAAGGGAAGGAGAAATGATACAAGAAAAAAACCATTCTCACGTATTTCCTCCATACAGTTCCTTGACACTCCAAATTTATGTTCCTATATGCTTCACACATTTATACAATTTTTTATATATTTATGTTATTCTTTATATATTTTTGGTAAAAATGATACCATTTTTATGTCATTTCCTTTATACCTAAGCTTCCCATATTCTCATATATATATATCTACATTGCTCTTAAGCTACTATTGTATCAGCTACATTAAACCATAATCGTACTATACATACTGATATAACAACAGAACTACTCAGTTTTTTCCGTTCACTCTCAAGAGCTTAAGAAGTGGAAACATTTGCACTACAAGGATGAACTTGAAGATGAACGAGTGAATGTCACGACTGGTAACTTCTTTTATATACTACAAACCTTTATGTACAGCTACTTGTTCAAATTCTGAATCTCCCCAAAGCGTTTTCTCTTTATCCCAGCAAGCGGGCAACTACTGTCAACAACTGATATTAGCAGCCTGTGGAAATTGAACATCATATCAAATAAATGCCGCTTGGCCCTTTCCCACTGTCATTTGTAAATGAAAGATATATTGGGCTCTCAGAAAGTAGCAACACAGTTGTGTGTACTATCAGCGACGTTAAGATTTGAAGCTTAAATTAAGTTTCAGTGTTGCTCAAAAACATTTCACAAATAAATTGAAAGTTTTGTAATCCTATTGATATACTGATTCCTGATGAATCCTATTATATAATTATGTTAAATATTTTATGACGAAAATTTCAGTTTGAGTATATATACTTATTACGGCTCTTGTCACTATAATGTTTACATACTTAATACCATTTTCCTAATTGTGTTTACTACATTAAAGTCCATAAAAGCCTGTAACACTGTATAAGAACAGTTCACATGTAAATACAGAAAAAGTCAGGAGGTTTATTTTCTCACACCCACACACGTTATTCGATCCAAACAAGACATTATTCATGAGAGGAAATGAAGAAAGAGCAAAATTATGCCAGTAGTATAGTAGTAAAACGGAATTGAACACTTCGTCTTTGAAGTGTGAAACAAAAGAAAGATAACAAGTTAAGAAAGAGAAGAACATATCAATCCGTGCCTATACATACAAATTGGGCGGTACATATCACCAGGGATGTATGGATTTCTTTGTATCTGTATGCAAAGGCAGCCTACATATTCTTGTGTGTATGTATCGTAAATACGATTTAGAAAGTAAAACTTTTTGAGTTATGCAAGAACAATATCTGGCGGTGGTAAGGAAAAAGGGTTGTAGTTGTAAGAGGTAACATTCTGTAAAAAAGACTTACGCCTACTTATTGAATACTCCGAGGTTTAGTTTTTCTTTGAATATGCATTGTAGTATACTATTATTTTTTTTATCTCCTCAGTCTTCTCACTGTCTATTCTTGCCATACAGAATGCCTTCCATCCTTCTCTCTCCTTTCTCTCAAGGAAAAAGTTTTCTTCCCCGACATTTAGGATTTATTACTGTTGCTCCTTTTTCATTTTAAACTTAACAAACGAGGATGGTTTTGGAAGAGCTAGACAAGTAGTAGCATAAAGCAGGAACACCATGAGAAGCAAATAGCTACCCAGTCAAATGTGTTTTTACTATATGCTACAGTGTGTGTTCTTGTATGTATACTTTTAGATATAGAAACATGTATCAAGTTTGTTTTTGAGTTGTAAACTATAGTGGGAGTAACGTGTATTATACATATATGAGTATGTACCTAATGAAATAGTATATGTAAGCATACACCATATATGTTCTACATGAGTTTTTGTATAGTAGAATATTCCTTTACTAATCCGTTTGCATGTATTTTTGTGACGAGTGGAAGCAACTG
The DNA here is from genome assembly GCA_034696945.1 of Lipothrix lubbocki. Taxonomy (NCBI): domain Eukaryota; kingdom Metazoa; phylum Arthropoda; class Collembola; order Symphypleona; family Sminthuridae; genus Lipothrix; species Lipothrix lubbocki. The sequence goes on from JAQGAK010000162.1 coordinate 64,573, forward strand.
GAACCAATATGCTGCTTCCCATAAGATGACTCCAGATAAATGAATGAGCTGGAGGTATCTGTCGAGAGTCATACACTTGCTAAACTGAATGCATTAGACATGCAAAAGCTGGAAAAGAACTGGCATCCAACAACCTAACAAACTTTTGCAATATATTCACAAGACAACAACAACAACAGTAGTGCACTACGCTCACCAGCCAACTCAACTTATTGCAGGGAATTCTCAGCCCAGTGTGAAATACTGGGATTGCATTATATTCCTATACTACGCATACGGTTAACAAAATATATGCACCTCGATTTTATGTAAATATTTGTGGCTTTAAATTCTATAGTGTAGTTAGAGACAGTGAAGTAGAAGCATTACCAGGAATATCAACTTACTCAACTAACAACAAGAAGTAAAAGTAACGGCACACTTACCCCAAGCAACATGCATGTACATATCCTTTACACATATAAAAGCAGTATAGATAAATGCTTTACATACCATCGTCTACTGTTTCCAAACAGCAGCAGAAGAGAACGCATGCTATTTATGAAAACTAACAACTACATTACATACACAGTAGCAACAACATGGAAGAGAAAACTACGAAATAGCAACAACAGTTGCTTCCGTACTTTACTTTCAAACTTTTCCATGTGAAAGCTCAGGGAAAGAGGAAGAGTAACCCTGGAAACTGGTTAGACCATCTTTTCAACTTTATGAATTGAGACATAAACATCATCTGTGCACCCGGATCATATTTCAGTTATGTTAATAAATGTTAAAAAAGTCACTAAAATCTTCTAACCTTGGGTATAACTCCCAAGCTAGTTTTTCTAATAATCCTCACATGTATGTACATACATGCTTCATTTAAAATCTTCAGCATCTTGATTCTCACATGGCACTTCTTATATTTCCGTATGAGAAGTTACGCGTACTTTCGCATATAATGCAAAAGCATGCTTTACATGTAATTACATGGATGATAAACCTATAACGCTTGAAGCGCCAGAGAGGTTAGATTTTTTCAATTTTCACTGGGATATCCGTGTTTACTACAGCTCATATTATTTAGCTTGGCACAACTAGTATGCGTATGCACTAACCCTAGCACCTCCAAGTCGAATATCGGTCATAGAAGTTTTATCTGTTTTCAGCTAAATTTATGCTTATTGTGTATATGCGTATATTGTTTGTTTTAGTAGTTCGTAAGGAAACATTCAGTCAGAAATTAAAATTGAAAAAAGCTCATAATTTAGAATTGTGTAATAAAATGGTAACTTTGTTCATAATTCCTCTCCACATTCTACAGCATATTACTCATCAAAAAGTTGTGCTATTAAAGCATGGACAGTATTACGAAATTAGACTGCATGCCAACCACAGTATTACATTGTAGATAATAGATTACCATATATAACACTGTGTCAGAGAAGGTTGGTGGGTGAAATTATTGCCACGGAACATATACATAGTTATATATTCAATTAGGTTGTAATTACTGGGCTATATTACTCTCTCCGTCAGTACTCATCACTCTCCACACTAATGGATTCAAGTCTAATCGCCCACATACTCGCCATAATGACAGGTAAATTAGAATTTGATTTGACTGCTTATCAGTCCCTATTTTATATGTAGCGGAATGGCTACATCTGTATACGTTTGTACACGGTAGTGAGGAGCAACATTATATAGACTAGGATAGAGACCCTCTAAGTTTACTTTCATTTGCTTCATATTTCATTCATGGCCTGCTCCATGCTGATAAGATTACAAACGCATTTACGAGGATAAACTCTTGTTAGATCCCTTGTGTGTTGTGAAATGTGGCTATGTGAGCTGAAGATGGGAGATTACTCCGTGAATTTTAAACGGTTACAATCTCATCCCCTTGTACTCGTCTCCTTTTACTCAGCCCAACCTCAACTGTTTTCCCTCTTAACTCAACACTTTCAGAGATAGAGAGAGATAGAGAGAGAAAGTAGAAATTCTGTCTAGTGGTACGTAATATACATTGCGTTGCATACTGTACTATAAGCGTTTAGCATGATGTATAATGTGTGGAAACGTTACATAATGGATTAAACATACCTAATTACCGTATTGCGTGTATAATGCATTGTTACAAATAAACGTACAACCAACCTAATAATGTATATTACCCACTGTATAATATGTAAATGACAAACCTACAAATGTACATAATCTTTATGTTTAACAATTTCCATAGAGCTAAGAGATTCAATCATTGAATTACACCCTGTTAACAAAAATTTGCAATTTTGCATACTAACTCTACACTTTAACTCAACTCTACCCTTCGAAACCATTATCTTGTAGTTGTGACTCTAAAAAGGCTTTACTAATCTCCACATCATCGTATTCATTACTAATTCTATACATTGATTTTTTGTAATGCAATTTATAAGTTATAACGTGCACTTGAAACGCCCGAAGAAGGTTGCTTTGCTCGGACGGTTTAGGTTTCATCCTAATGCCTTTTGATCGGCTGATGGTCCATTAGGAGTATTTATGATATTACTATGGAGTATATGGCTTGAGTGGAGTAATCTGAAAACTAAGCTCAGCTTGTGGTATTGACTTGTCAGTTGCATTCGGAAAACAGTGGAACTGAAACAGCTTAGTCTTTACACACAAGCGAGCAAGCAAACATCAGATAAACTATGCTTCACCTTGTGTATAATATCATGCTCGTTTGTGATAACAATATGCATAAATAGCCGTGTAAATGTTTCTAAAGGCGCCTACTTCTAGAAATTTCATATGGTTATACCAGTTTGTGAAAATCCGTCCAAATATATGCAAATAAACACTAAAGCCAAGGAAGACATTCATATATGTACTCAGTACTTATGTATGTATATGTTGGCAGACGGATCGAATTGTAAAATCTCAAGTAGCAGATACCATAACTTTCTGGCTGGTGTCTCTTCCTTGGAAATATAAGTATAGGTATGCAGCCTTGCAATTATTTATATGTACAGCCGCTACATAAGTATACAAACGTATATCTGTATATGGAGTTGAGGAACGGAGTAGCATGCAAGATAATCTATCAGAGCATATGCTCCAAAATGTCTAGAATCATATGCAAACAAACGTATCTTAGCTGTATATAAGCAAGATGGAAGGAACCGAATCGAGGAAGTCAGCCGTCAGTCAAAAGGTATTAAGTTTTCTCTGTAGCGAAAAGGAAATGTCATATAAAAGCGGAGGGTTCACCCGCACAACAGAAAGGCTTCACAACTTGATTTTAATTAATCCAGCTGTCTTTTCTCCCTCTGTAAGATTCCATCTGCAGGGAAGGTATCTTCTGTTTAAGAAGTATATATGCATTCACAATTTCCGCGTCTTTTCGGTAACAAATATTCCCATTTACGTCACGTAAAGACAAACTTTGAACATTAATTTTACCCTTAAATATTATTTTTCGTATACCTGCTTCATTCAAAAGAGTTTATAGTTTTTTTTATTAATCTATAGTTTGGTAAATTTGGTGATTTATATTAAAATGACAAAGTTTTGAGTAACCTCTTGGTGAATTCGCCACATTGCAATTTTACAACAATTAGGTAAATTGTGTTTATATTTAAATTAATTTTTCAGGACACTGTTTCGGACTTTGAATCGAAGAGAGAGTGGAAATTGTAATAAACGGAAAAGCAAAGGTATCATAATAATCATCCATTTAAGGCTTATCTAGAATAATTTGTGGAGCTGCTGAAAAAATATTATCATCGAAATATTAATTTGGGAAACTTAACAATAAAACAAATTATCGAGTTTGTAAGCTACGCTCCTTTTTTACAACAATTTGGGTAGCAACCTTTTTTCTAAAAATTATTATTGCATGCTAAATTACTAAACTTGATTTGTAAGAGTTACAGGAACAGAACAAACTTCCCCGAACAAATACAACTTTTCTTGTAGGAATATTACAGTTTCACGTGTCGTCAGATATTTCTGCTGCCATGATACATCTCGTCTATTGTTTAGGACAAGAGCCACCCACACTAGCATAGAAAGCTTTATTACTCGTATGAGAGAACCCACAAACCACAAAAGTATGTACGTTCTTGTAAGCACACTTCATTTTATGTTACACAGCAAACTTGTAATATTTACAAAATTTCTTTACGCATATTTAATATGAGTAGCTGCAAGGCACCACTTCATGTAGGTTATACATAATTACGAATACAGTAACTTACAATATAGTACATAAGTTATATCAATACTCACATAAAACCAGCTTTTAAGAAAGTTGAGCAAGTTCGGAATTATTAGAAAGTAACATGCGGGGAAATCTTTTGTAAAGTATGACATTGCCAAGTATAATAATAGGTTAGATTCATAAGCCGCAAGCCAGGGAATACTTTCCTGTTTTAGTCGCGATTACCTCTCTACCCAACCATGCACAATGTGGTTACCACTGCTGCTTCATTCCCGGTGTTTATATTCTGCCACACCAGTAGTATGTATGTTACTACAGATTTTGTAGGAGACCAGCAACAACTAATTTAGGGAGTATCGAGGGATTTTAGGCCCATAAAACAAATGTCGTATACTATACAATACAACGGATATGTTGAAAGCACAAAACTTACAAGCTGATGATGATGAGGTTGGGAATGAACGAATTACTACATTGAAGATGAGTTGTCAACGTCCGTGTGAGAGAAATTCAAGGTGAAATATGCTTTGTAGCTGTTTGCAAAGACCACTGGATCTCTAGAGGACAGTGCTTTGCTCAGTTGTTTGAACGGTGGTCAACATTGCGTTAACGAAAATCAAAACATGTACGGAAAATCTTTACAACGCAAAAAGCAGTGTCAGTGTCAAATGCTTTTACATGTATGTCCGACTAAACGTGGCTTCATTGAGGTGAAAATTTAACAGAGTCAGCCGGCGCGACATAATTCAACGATGTTAAAAATATAGTTGTCGTTCGTTTTCTGGCATACGCACACAAGGTATCCAAACTTGCATCGTTCACCAAAACCAGCAATTTTCACATAATTAGTTCTGGTCTGCATGAATGCAGAAAGTGTGCATTACGACTTTGCCCTTCAATATGCATTGAAGAAAATACGGTCGGAAACATTTTGGTTTCTGAAGAAAATCCAAATTATGATTTCTATAAATATACATACACAACAAATATTGAGAAAATTGTGAAAATTATGGCTAATCGAATTTTAATAAGTTACCGCAGTATCGATTTCCTCTAAAATTTCGGTCGTCCACCTTTCATTCCGCACTACAAACTACAGACAAAATTATATGAGAGTGGAAAGCAAGAAAGTGGAAGGAATTTGCATGACAACAAATTTACTCGCTTACAAGTGTATAGTCATGTATATATAGAATTTTCTCCGCTGAATTTGCATTAAATATTCTGTATCACAACTACTCCAAGGGGTTATTGTTACAGTGAGCAATTTTACACTGCGTTTCTTTGGGACCAATAATTAAGAATGTTTACAGAAGTGTATATACGCATTTACGCTGCAATATTTGTAGGAAATACAAAAAGGTGGTTCATAATATATAGATACGGTCGTTTAATGTTATTCCGGCGGAAAGCTTTTAATGTCGGGCATCCAGTGATGCTATTATTGTACATGTATGTTATCTATTTTAACATTTTATGGGTTCTGGACAATTTTAAACTTCACATTATAATCATGCAACTGCACTTCCTTTACTAATGAATGATGTTACAACATGGGTTTAATATTTAAATGAAATTAACTTCTCTTCTCGGAAGCACAAAATATTTTTTTTAAATATTTGCATGCACAATATTACACGAACAACCCATTCAGTACGCACGAAAATCTCGTGTATGTATAATCGTATGGGCAAGTTTTTAACTTGCACGTTTTATGTATACAAGTCTAGACAACCCATTTGTATTATAAAGTCATCTTTATCAGACAAGACCTACTCAATTTCAAAGCTTTCTTATCAACTTACTTTAAAATTTGCATAGAACTTAACTTTCTTCAACTTGCTTACTAATGCCTTATTCAATTCACTCGGAAAACTCGTGGGGATTACAGGATCTGGTGCAAGGACCCTGGTTATATCCCAGAGTTTACTCTTTGATATACTGGTGGTGCATGAAGGGCACATTACTACGACGCTCATACTTTAGCTATACTATATAGCTACATATGCTGTAACACTGGTACTACAGGAACATGTTATATCTATACTTAGATGTCATGACCTATACATGCATTTCTTAAGATCGTCTTTACTATTATACATAAACTTCAACAAACGCTGGTGATACTGTACATATCATCTTTCTTTAACATACAGACTACTGTATTTCAATACCTATGTACCTTCATAAATGCAGCTTTCAGTGAAAAAGACAACACGGTGGGTGGACAATTTATTCCGGCGGATTTGTCTGGGAGAAGACTCCTGTACACACAAAGGGCTTGAGGAAGGGAGAGTAGACAAATCTTTGCTTTCTTCCTATGTATACGTCTCAGTGTATATACATACATAAAGTTGTTAATAGATATTGAGAAACAATCAAGATGGGGATTTAGCCAAGTCTGCCTTAGAAGAATGGACTTAAGTCTGAATCTTAATATGATAATGAGAATGAGGTTTGTCGCCATAAGACGATAGCTTGGTTTTAGTTCAGTGCTGCTGCAGTTTCTAAAGTACATACGTAGGTAATTGCATTATAAACCTTTGTCGTATACGTATAATGTAACCTAAGGCTTTACCACCTATGACTACACGCCGTAACACATACCAACAACACAAAATCTTTATTCCATATAACTACAATTTAATGCAAGACATTAGATTGAACAACAACGAAACTGTTATACACTTAAATACAACGCCTGTAACATTCTCATAATACAATTTTCCTTTGCGGACTTTATTTACATATACAAGGGCATCTCTTATTACTACTACCACATGCACAATGCTAAGCTTCTTGTAGCTTCCCCATGATGATACGCCTTTGGACATGATGTTCAATAGAAAATCCCTGCAGTAAGCAGAATGGATGATTATTCCCTCAATGTTTAATAGCGAGTGTAAAGGGAATTATATGGCATTAATTGTGTAAGGAACTTAAGGAACAGACGAATTATGTATATTGTACTATCGAGTCTTACTGCTGTAAGAAAATCCTTATCCCTACATTAGCATGTTTGGGTATATTTGTATTTGTACTGTACTCAAGCTGTACATATCGCACCATGAGCCTACGTATGGATTGTGCATACATACACCTACATGATACCAGAGGTACAAGGCAAGGCAAGGAAAGTAAGGCGCGTAAATTATACTCTCCATGCAATTATTCAAGAGTAATTTACGCAAATCCTTTGTATAATTTATGTACAGCCAACACGGATGATAACTCTCCTAATCGTCACTAAGAATTATAGCGTTGGTATAACAAAGTTATTAACGTAACCATTCAAGGTGTGCAGAAGTATACGTGGAGATATTTTGTTTAATCCGTAGAGCTATATTAGTGCTATGACGTATTATTATAATGTACATTTACAAGTGCTATATTATTAAATTTGATATAATATTATACCAGGTTTTTTTAAGTAATTTTAATGTCAAGGGTGTTTGAACATATTTAGGTGAGTATATAGAAAACCTATTGTATACAAACTTTTCAACACATTTGCCACTCAGACACAATTTACTTCACACATGTAATGCGTTGCTGTCACCAAGGTATACAGGTAACACCTCCCACTCATGTTACATGGGAGTAAATCCATATTATAGGCTCTCTGCTCCCGACGACGACTTACTCATACATATACAGTTACACCACTCAATTTTTTCCGTCACTCTCATTCTGTCAGACGTACACACGTACGGAGAGAAAAGACTAAGTAAGCGATCAGTCTTGAATGCAATTATGAAAATTACACCACCGAGATAATACATAATAACCGTTTCAAGTTCTTTCCATTTTACACTTGAACCTTTGGCGCGCACTTGTTTCAATGGCTTCTAAGCACACAACTTGAAACTTTATTTTCCAACTTTTGCATCCATTCAGATTGCTATTTGACACGGACTTTACTACCAACCACTTAAACGAAACATGTAGAATGCATACTAAAAAAACCAATTGTATTACTCATAAGAATTCTTACATGCATTTGTACAAGGCTGCCATTATTTGTAGATGCCTTTTAACACCTTTACCTTCCTATCATAGTCGAATGCCGGCGTTTGTTTCAACTATTATTACAATTTTTATCCGTCCATCTTTATCTACATACATTTATTAAGTCCTGTCAATGTTTGCAGGGCATGAAACACTGGACGTCTCTATTGAAGAAGGTCTTAAATTGCGCATTGAAAAAATTAAATACTGCGAATAAAGCTGCTAATATTAGTGAACTAATTTTTTGAATGATGAAGAAAAATGTTCAAATTTGGCGGTTAATAATCAACTTTTAACTTCAGTACAACCTAAATAATATTGCAGTCGGTAACGATACTAAACAATAGCGAAAGACATTGCAAAAACTTGTAAAAACCGCGTACAGCCGAAGATGCTGCAGTCTACTGCAGAAGATCTAAAAGCGGAATGAATCAAGACAGATGATCAATGAAGTTGAACTCTGACTCATAATGAAGATAAATACTGGAAGAGATGGGAATTGTCTCATTATACATTTCATGTTCAATTCTCCATGTGGTGCAGAATATGCATATAACTGCATTGTTAAGTGAAAGGAGAGGATGATAAAAGTCTGAGTCATGCTAAATTGGTAAGGAAAAGACCAAGACAAGTAATTAATTTCTGATACAGACAGACGCGTATAAGTACATATTCTATATTACTACCTGCATTAGTAAGTATCTATATACTTTCAATTTCTACAGAAATTGGAGGAAAGAGTTGAAGATCGACGAAGTTACTTCATTTGATGATGCAGCCCTGTACATATGGATTAGCTTGTGTGCATCCAAGTTTGAGTTGTTAGCTTTACTGATCTGCAAACGGTGTGCTCGTGTTTCTCGCTCCTGAGTAAATAATAAGAACTCTTCGTTTCTAGTCACTCCATGCAGTGTAAATACCTTTCTGGTATATAGAAGGTGAAGAGAAGGAGATTAAACCGTGAGTAAAAGAGCGAGTGGAAAACTAAGGACGAACCTGCCTGCCCAACTTGGTTGTGTGAGTTCCTAATTGTCTCAAGAGTGAAATTGCTCCCCCTCGTACTTTGCACACTTATAACTTTAGATTTCCAAGACTCGCGTTAGCTCCTCTCCTATACTAACACCGCCACCACCATCGTAACATATATATTCACACGCAGACTTTCAATACTATAGCTCCTCCTGACACTCGTCCAAAAAGTGTACGGACGCTAATTGTAACCCATAGTGTTGCTATGTACATACGTTCACCAACAACTAACTATACTAAATCTATTATGTTTGCTAAGCTAAAGCAACCAAAGTGGTGCATAAGCACATCATGTATATATGTACGCTAGCGGTGTACAGTATATACGTAAATTCTGTATCTTATACAATGACGGAGGTTTTTCCAAAAGGAGTAGGCAAAAGCACTCATGAAAGGTAAAGATTTTCCGTGGAAAAGTCTCTGTTCGAGAGAATACTGAAATTAGACTCTGAAATAGTGTCGATACGTGGTGTACATATAAATGTATGCATTACTCTGAATTGATATCCCACAGAGGTATTGTTAATAGTTTCCCATGTATATTTGCAATACTGCCAAAGCAGTGCTATTATATAAGGGCATATATAACATCTCCATAGCATGTGGAATGATAGGAGGAAAGGGAAAATCCTTATTTAAATTATAAAGTCTGCTTGCCTAAAGTATTGACTACGGATTTACAATTGAAATGAAAAGCTCTTTAAAACTGTGGAGTGTAGCTTGGAAACAGGAGTGGAGGAATCTATATAAAACTACTAGGGTCTAGAAGTCTAGATTGGAATCTATAACAACGGGTAACGTGAGGAAAACTCTATATCGGCCTAAGTAAGTAATAAGCGCTAACCATGAATCACCTTATTTCAACTACGTGCCACACGTTTTATACAGATATCTTTAACTGGAGTAACACAGTAAGAATTGTGTATAGTATACCATTGCCCCACACTATGGGGAGCATAGAGTATGCACGGGCGGAGAGGCCAATTTGGAATGTGTTCCTCGTGATAAATTAATGTTTCATCAATTCAAGTGAAAATATCAATTATTTTCTGTGTATATTTGACGAAGCATGATGTAAAACTTTAATCTATGCAAGACTCTAGACGAGCTAACCAAGTACATGTATAGATTTCAACAGGCTAAATCAGCTTATGGCTTGCACATCTCTATAGTAGCTAACAACTAGGTATACAAGTATTTACAGATGGCTGTATACATGTACGAATGTGTCTATATCTCAAGGATTCTAACAAGTATACATAAATTCCACCAGGATGGTATTAAGCATTGAGAGGACTCAATTAGTATTATTCTGTCAGTGAAATTAATTACTCGTGCTATGTATGCAAATTCAAAGGATTCCTAACTTATTATAGTATTATCTCTGTATACATGGTAGTCATGTGCATACACTATTATTAACCATATGTCATAACCGGTGCCCGGTAGGTCAATTCTGCTACCTCATTTCCACACATTTATAAACGTAAGCATATAACCCTTAACATTTAACAATTCATGGAATTCTCTAGTGGTTTTTAGCAATATTTTCAAATAAACTGTTGAAAATTCTCATGAAATTAAAATACTGGATATTATTGTCAGATATGTATCTGCATATCTTAAAATCAACTGCCATATTATCTTTGTATAAGTAGTACTTTGAAATATCTTTATAAGCAGTTTAGTTTGTTAACTTTCAGCCCATATGTATAAGACTCAAAATTTTTAACGTAATTAAGAACTAAGTTAAATCGCTAAAGAGCAAAAATATCTTTTGGCAAAATGACATCATAATTAAGAGAGTTATTCTTACCCTTCTTGGCTTCATTTTCTCCGTGATGCTTCCTCATCCCACTTGCCGTGGTGTTCAGGATGGCAAAGAAGAGCACGTGGAGTGTGAAGAGATAGCGTATTCCTGAAATGTTTACAACCGACATTTTTTTGGATTTGTTGGTTCGGTTTTGCTTCTGCTATACCTTGTACTTCTGGCTTCTTCTCGTTCCGGTATGAATGTCCTTTCTCCAGGAATTCTTCGTACGATTCGCCAAGCAAAAAAGGGAAGTATAGATTAACAATTTCTTCGATCACGAGCTTGCTTGCTTAGGAGTTGTCTAGGTAAAGATGGTTGATCATGTCTTTTTGTCAATTTTTTTTACTATGCAGGGAAGTTGAAAAAACTCAAAAATTTGCAACGAGTCTCGTCAATTTGTTTTCCCGTAGTTTCTTGAATGGAAGTAAGCTGCTGACAAATAGGGATAGCTATCTCCAAGCCCGGCCCATGTGTGAACAACGTTTATATATGTAGTTTGATTATGACTCACAATAATTCAAAGTCAAATAGTTGGATAAAACAGCAAAGTTTTGGTGTGAGGGCAGGCTTAGGATGAGGACGCTGGAGGAATCCACAAGAATCTAATGTTGTCTAGTTTGTACACACTATTACTATATGTATATAGTACATAGGAGGAGCGTGTAGAGACAAACAATTGTTACAAACGACCTTGTTGAAAATTCTTGCGTATATCTTTTGCTAAGTTTTCCCCCTTTCGTCTCCCTTTCTTCTTCTCTTTTTCTCTAAGAGGTTGATAAAACTTTTCAAACGCTCCACTTTTACAGCTATGGGAGTTGAATAAAAAATGAGCCCACGTTCTATATTTCTTCCGTCTGTGTGTATGGTTTGTGTCACGTGAATGATTTTTTGGTTCTATGGCTTTGGTTGGTGTAACATTGTATTATAACTATAGTATGCGATTTAATTTAGTAGTACACAGTATTTTAGTGAAGACGGGATCTGGAAATATTTTTAAGGAGACCACGACAACAATTTGGCACAATAGACAATAATAAACATGGAGCTGGCGCTCCGTTTAAAGTCAGAGCAAATAACGGAGGGAGAAAGCAGACCGGATAGTTGAGGCCGCGGGATGTTTACTCTCGAACCCATGAATATAAATGCTTGTCAGATGGCGAGTTGAAAACATTTCCTATTCATTGTACTTTCTCACCACCACCACAACCACAAGCACCCACACTACCGATTCCCTTTACAGTTATGCTGTTGTGTGTGTATCTATAGTAGCTATGATCTCTATGTCGTTTAAAGATGTAGCTACTAAATTCTCAACCTTCGTTTTCACTTAAGCTTGTTTAGTTTAGTGCTATGGTAGCCTTAGTTTTAGTAGCTTCTGCTCACATGAAATATATATGGACAGCCCGGAAGACCATCTTCACCTTATTACAGTAAATTCACTGTCGTATAATTTTGCTCTTTCTCTGTCACACCAGAATTTTTATTCTTAAATTCATTTCTTGTTGTTCTAATTTACTACGTCGTCTTTTCTCAAATGCAATCTTTTTGCAAGTTTGAATATCAATGTGAGGTTAATGCTTACATAAAGTACTTTTGCACTTGTAAGTTTTAATCAACTTTCAACATCTACGTGGGCCTTACAATTTGTAGTTTTCAAACCTTCGTTTTATCGCCGTATGTGTTCAACGACGTATTGTATTCGACTTGCCGCTTAAGCAGTTTCTATGGATAATAGAAAATAATATCATAGATAATAACTGCTAAGAAGTTGGTATTATAATAGGAATCCACACGTGAAAACAGGAAGTGCAATCAGTTTCAGTCAAGCGGGAAATAAGTTTGTTATATCTGTAGTGGTACCAGCTGAGAGTCCGCCTACCAGGTATGTTTTCCGCTATGCAATTGTGGAGCACGCCATTATCTTGAAAGTGTTAGTTGCCGTTCATGGGAGATGCATCGGAAGTGTTGTGTGGCAGGAGAAAGTTCAGAGAGAAGAGAGCAATGACAGTAAATTAGAGATGGAAAAGAAACAACAAGTTCTTTACGACTGTTTGGCTAAAGATAAAGGGAGCTTCCCCGCCAAGGACGAATTGACGGAGAGGCTTTCTTCTTTTCTTTCCGGTTTGTTTAGTGTGGTAGAGTGTATATTTATAAAGGAAAACGGAACAAGAGCACTGTTATTGTCACGTTGACTGCGAGAGCATTTGTAGTAAATTGTACGGAGCGACAAAACAAGAGGACAACAACGAAGGAACAACTTTCAATAGTATTTATAGGTACACGTTTTCGTGATTAGATTGGCGCCGCAAGAAATTCTTTTCACAGATTGAAGCTGATAGTTGGAGACAAACTGGCGGCAAGGGCCGGATTAAACGATGCAATCATCCTTTGCCATAATTAATGCCCAATTCAAATCGATAGTTTATCGGTATTGTATTTTATGTTTTTTCAAACTTCTTCTTACTATTTATGCCTCCAACAGCCAAGAAATATTGGTTTTCGATGTATATTTGAAAGTTTATTTATATAAGTTTTTTACGCAGATTTGTTTAGTATTTATTTGAGACGAGACTAGAGTGTTTAAGTGGCAAAGTATATAAATAACAGTTCATTAGCCAACCCAAGGTAGGAGATAGGAGAAGTTGAAGCTAAATTTTCAGAAGATTTTGTACAATGCAAGATACGAGCTTGTGGTTTACCGAACGTTGGAGCGAAGTCACCACAAAAGCGAATATATACTATACTGCTAGGGCCAAGTCAGTGAGCCAACTAAAACTTTTCTTTCCCATCACCTTGCTTTTTGGCTTTGGGTTCCAGTTGGATGCGCGCCTTCGACTGCTGGAGTCAGCCGATCTGCGCCGCTTTCTACTCTTCCCGCAACCCCAAACCCAGTGCACAATAATGTTCCTCTGGACTTTGTGAATCCTCAAATGTCAACAGAACATTTTTGAGTTAAAAACACTTGCATACCTATGCCATGCACATGGGACTTTAGCAACTAGTAAAGTGAGGAAGGTCCTACAAATACTGCCACAACAGTAACACCTTGACGATCAAATGGTATATGAAGGAATGCCGGATAAAGACATGTATGAACGATGATATTGAATCGTGTATTTTGTCTGCAGTTCGGATTAGTGCGTAAGGTTAACTGGGTAAATATACTATGGAGAAGAAATTCACTTTCCCTTCACTTTCCTTAAAAGCAAATGTAGATTCACTTGAAGGAATCAATAGAGGAAAGTGCCCTGAAAAGAATGTCTTGAGCTTTGCCTCTCTCTCTAATAAATACTCCGGGAATGATCGACTTTTAACATTTCCACTAAAATGTTAACGTTAGAGGACTTATTCACGTAGAGTAGGTACACATTCATGTTAAACAAGTGTCCATAGATATGTTCCTTTGTAGATGAAACTTACTAAAATGTTGGTACTTCTCGTAGAAAACAGTCTATTCTGTTAGTGTTTATGACATTGAAGTGTCTGGAGCCAAGGCGTTTAAGAATGGTGCGTGCGTATGCACACATCTGAATCTACTACAGTAGCTGGATAGACAAGTACCTACTTGGGCTCAAGGTGGTGGTGAAACCTCCAGAAAGCTTTCTTTAATAGTACACGACTAGGTAACATGTGAGAATAAGGATGTGCAATAGTTGGCCCACCATAGAAGCAACTCTTGTGTACCCATTCAACATGTGGTTTAATCTTTCGCCCGAAAGGTCCTCATAGTATCCTTATGGCTTGTCGGCGAATGGATTTTCTTTCCTCTTTGAATATGTACGCTCTCACTACGATTGCTCTTTCGTCTAGCCTCAATCATCCTGTGAGCTTAAAAACGATTGCTCGTACACGTGTCTGGAATTATGTCCGTCGTTTTTCCAAAGTGTATTAACTATTGTTTCAAGTTTTAGTGAAATAAAACAATTATGTTGAACTATATCAAATATGATTCATTATTATTGTTACATTATATTGAAACTATTAAAACATTATACTTGACCGTACGGCTATTATTTACTTATTTAGCTGGTGTTCTAAAATGCAGACGAATCGTAAATGTAGTGATACTGGCGGATTCGCATGTGTGCCCAAGGCACACAGTTTTAAGATCAGTCATCGAGTGGGAACCAACGAAGAAGTGGTTTCTCCTTCTCTCTACATATATCTTAATAATCTAATATTGTGGATCAGAATTATAATAAAATTATAGCTTACTCTGAGCGAAGAAGCTGTGATATTTGGAACTTCTCCAGGGCAGAAATACCTCTTGAAATCCTATAGTTTTTCATCTCTGTATGAGAAGACATGTAATTATATAAAAGTTGATTGTTTAAAGTCAAAGCTAGAACAAAAGGCGAGCGAAAGTCGTAAAATTTTAAGAGGAGCGGAGCGGATGGCTCGTACTGTCCCTTCTGTCTCTTCATTTCCATTGAAATACTCTTCCTTTTATTTTCTTTCTGGAGAACTAAATTCTCACATGCAAGAGTATTTCGACTTCCCCTTTTGGTTCCTGTTTCACACTCGCTCACTCAACTCTTCTCTTCCCGTTCAGCACAATAACTTTACGTAGAGGAATCTGTGCACGCTCCGTGATTGTAGAAAACTTCTCATTTCCATAAAGTTGCTATATGCTCATGAAAATGCACACATATGGCTTGAGATTATGGGGTTAAAATTTAAAACTTGCTGAGGGACGTCAGTCACAGTAAAATTTGAAGACTCTTCCATTTGCGATGACAGTGAAAACTGGAATAAAATAAACTTGGTACCCTTGATTTACACAACTTAATTTCAGCTTAGGGAATCTACTATAATAATTACAGATAGCTTATTCGGAGGCGGAGGTCGCAATTGCAATATTGTAAGACGGTATTAAATTAAACTCAAGTGATACAAGCATACAAGTACAAATTCAGAAATCCAAGTATCAAAACAGGCGAAGTCGGTAACTCACATGAAACAGTTTTCAAAATGATACCTAACAATATTGATATTGGATCTCTCATTAAAATTTATATGAAAAACTACACCAACACCGTATTTTACAACAGTACAGATAGAAAATTAAGATTAACTTGTGACTTTTGAGGTTGTGAAACCGATAACATAATTTGTATGTATGCTGGTGGTAAATCAAGTAGTGTGTCAAGGTAAGTATGCGTAACACAACAGATTTGATTGAACATTTTTATTATTTAGTTAATTTTGGTATAACTTATCTGTATCTATATCTGGACAAATATCAAATAAGCAGCCAATCATAAGCCCAAAACGTCTTTGCACCGCCGGGGTTGTTTCTGCGTCCAATAAGCACTAAACTAAACTTCCACTCGCAAGCGCTCTCTACTGTAGGAAATGTAAATCTTTTTCGCTGTTCAAGATAGATGCGTAGGAAGTAAAACCACGATTACGATGTCGTATTGACGACCTGTACATTTTATCAGGGTACAACCTAGGTATGTACATGTACCTATGTCTTCAAGCGTGTTTTCTGCGTTATTTTTCCGGAAAGTAACAGAAAAGGAAAGTAACATTTAAAAAATCTTTTCAGTAATATCAATACGGCATAATTTGTACGTTTTTATGGAACAATCTGTACTTTCTGTTAAAACAAAAATGTCGAACAGGTTCTAATTTTAATAATAGGTATAACATGAAATCCCAGTCAAGAGTTTCAGTCAGTGTTATTCCAGTTACCAAATTCTGATTCAAATTCCGGCAGTCAAGCATTATAAGAATAATGTGCATATATTAATATTATATTATAAATAATTATAGAATATTAATAGAAAATAAGAATAATAATTTTATAAATTTATAAAAACAACATACTCGAGCCTCGATTTCAAAAACTGATTTTGGCGTTATTAACGCCAAACAAGTAATATTATATTACAAATGTAGATAGTAAAATGAGTACAGTAGGTTAAGGTGGCCATTTTGGAAAAACGTGAAAAAAAAATTACTTTTTGTATGCTCCTTATGCAAAAGGACATGTACATGTATACCTAGTACACATGCAAATATACTTGTTTTGCAAATCGTAGTGCGAATAAGTTTGAAATGGATAATATCCTTTTTCGTTTCATATAAAGCCAGCTCTTTGTAACAGTTGTTCAACAAACTATTACACATAAATTCTTTTGCTTCAAATTCTAATTTTACAATATTATTTCTGTTTCCCTTAAAAAATAAAGCACACTACAGTTACGAACAATTTCGGCAATAACGACAGCTCCATCATTTATTTTAGCACAAGTGTGCAGCAAATTTTATGAACAGTTTGATCTTTAACAGTAAATTAAATTCAACAGATATACTTGGCCTAGCGCTACTTAATCTTACATTGCAGGTTCTCCTCAAGTACGGTAGGTAGCTTGCTCTTTACTAGTATTTCGCGTTTATTCACAGTATTATCGCTTGCAATGTTCCAACAGCTGACTTTTAATGAAGATTTAATCTTACCACACCGTCATTATTAAAATGCATACAATAACCGAATATTTCTATGAAATACGACGACCAACCTAGAGCAAAAATAACAACAATTAATAAATTCAAATAGTGAAAGAATATTTGATAAAATAATAATATATTTTCATATTAAATGTAGATTGCAAAATAAAGCATTTGGGATTTCGATGTTGTTTGATTATATGAATTTCATTTACTTGAAATGTTTAACTGTGCTTTTGTCTAAAAAAGACTTCATTTACTAATTTGCCATTATTATTTCCAACCTCAAAGTTTTAAAATACAGCCACCTGTCTTAAAAACAGTTGATTGAGTAAATAGTCAGAAGTTCCAGGTAGCTGTTTTTCGTTTCCTGTCCCGATAGATGGCAGATCATTACTACTTGTATGAATTAAACCTATCGAAGCAACGATATACTTTTTTCCAAATTGTGATGCATTTATGTCATATACATGAACTGTTTCCTCTGTATTAATAATGGTTAATCAAATTAGTAGGGCACTTATTCTTTACGCAAATTAATGTATTTTTAGACTCATAAATTATAGACGTTCGAAAAAGGCAATGCAGTTTTAGCTATGGTTTTTTGTTGTACTGTACAAACGAACTCTAAAAGCAGTAGTATTAACATGTAGTACCATTTTCATCGTTATAGTAAAATACTAAAAATAGAATAAAAGATAATGCAGTTGCGTTAGCGTGAGTATAAACCTGCAAAAGGAAAAAAAGGATGAAGGGCAAAACCTTTTATATTGGGACATCGTGAAACGCTCACTTTCGGAGAAGGGATTTATAAAATTTGTGCGTGACAAAATAGACCTTCGTGCTGATGTCGTTTAGGTACATGTTAAGTGATCTTATTGTCTGAGAGATGTCATACAAATTGGAATTTCGTCTACTTTCAATAGAATCTAAGGAGGGAAGTAAGAGAAAATACGGATTTCTTTGCATTAGCTACACACCTAGATTCGCATCTAAGTAGTTTTCTACGCATCACTTCTGTTCTAAATTTACTGACCGTAGGGTATTATGTTCATATACTTTACCTATATCTAATATCTTTGAAAGTGCATCAATAACCAACATATAAGATGCTTACATAGGTATATACACATATACGTTAAAAACCAGCATATGTAAAAGAAGTGTGTAACATGCGTTTGAATATTATCCTAATTCGTTGTACTATTCCGATGTACATATATAAATGCGGGTACCAAGTATGTATTTATGCTGTGTAGTAGCCTAGTTCAACGGAACCTCTTGTGCAATAGGGAACATGTGTCTACGCTGATTCATAAGCATGTCACTTTCTAGATGCCCTATGTCTAACAAGTGATTTTCGTATGGTTGGTAAGTGAGTGGGAGTGAAGTCTTTGGAAAAAGAGAGCAAGCGGTTCGAAGAAATTTAGTTGAGGGAAATCACATTTTCACAATAGACACTTCATTCTGATACGCACATCGAGCAATCGTCCTATGAATACAAAATGCTTCCAAATACCGATTCAATAGTCTTGTATGGATCAAGTCAACCATCTCATTCTTATCATCTTTCCCAACTCTATCAGGACGACAACTAAACGAGCCAATATCCGTTAAAAGTACTTTCGCATATAACCCCTTGATATTACCACTTGTGTTTCCAACATTATATGTATATGCGTAAAAGTATTTTCAGCGTAACTATGCCTCCAGAAGTGCATCTTGCTATTGCTAAATCATCCTTAGCATATACGTAAGTAGATATAGCATGGACACACAATAAAGCTTCACACAAAATTCGTATCCAAGAATAACATACATATTCGTTTGTGTCACAACGTTTGGAGCAAAGCATAGGCTTAGTATTTCAAGTATAATTGGACGGCCTTTCATACAATGTGCACATTTGTATACACATGTGTATACTATGTATTAACGTTCTTGTTTATAAACAATGACCAACGCGTGTACAACACCACTCGCTTACAGAAGTTGTTGACTTTAATTTTTGCTTCCAATACATTGGTGAACCCCCAGCACAGTCTTGCTTGTGGTAAGAAAGTACTTACCGATGTTGTCAAAAAACAAGTACATCACTACAGTACATGGCTAAGCACCTACTATACTACTAACTGTTTTACAAGCATTCTTGGTCTGGTAACAAAGCTGCTGGCTTGGTGGGCAAATGGGAGTAGTAGTAGTAGCTAGAAAACACGTGCACTATGGAAGATGGCTTTGGTATAAAAACTTTATCATTCTTCTCTTGTGACCTGAACTATGTATGAAGATAATAGCTTTCCTCGGCTATGGTAGTAGTTATATAGTATATTCGAGCGCATAGGAATAATGTAAGAGGAAGTAGAGGCTTAACCTATAAATTACCTACTAAAGGTTAGAAACTCACACACACACATTAGTTTTTCCCGGAAAAAATGAGAAAGAATTTTCCTCAGTGGAGAGCACCGGAGTTGTATATACAGCAGGAACAAGATTTCTGCAGAGAGAAAAAACGTCAAAGTGTAAAGCGAAACGGACTTTCGCCTCTAGAATCACTATATATAAAAGTACGCTAAATGTATTAAATTTGTATGAAAATCTTAGAATCACATAACTTCCTTCTACAATAAAATGAACACGCTTTGTTGAACCTACTTTTACAACATAGCTCGGACCCTCTAATGTATAAAGGTGCTGTGCCTACACTCCGAGCACACATTTTCTATGAGACCTATGCTATAATATACATGTAACTTGAACATACATTTCCATGAAAAGCTTGTAGTTCAGCAGTGTATGTATATCTTCGAACTTAAGTACATAGATTGGTAGCTTTCAAAAGCCTGACGGTTTTAAATACTTGGAAATGCTAGGATAAATACTCCTCTTACCATGTTATAAATACAAATCGTACATACCGGTATTGAAACCTTTTCTTCGTGGAGGCTATTGGAAATTCTGAAGGAAAGAAGCAAAGGGGAACAGACAAGCTTCTTGGGAGAAAAAACTCATTGGGACTTTGTCGCTATATAGGTTCGGATTAGACTTAAAATTGAACTTATTTCAGCGGAAGAAATGGATTCCAACTTCCAATTGTCTTGGGCATTAAACCAAATGAAAAATTAAACGTGCGGAGAATTCTCAAGTTTAGATCTACTAATAAGAAACCCACTGTGCTTTTAGACTTTCCCAGTACTTTCGCACACTCGTCACACTTTTCGAGAGTACTTATTTATATACGACTATGTCGGTATGTATATATGGATACAGCGTTGTAGTAATAACGACTTTTAAATTGTGCAAAAATTACTTCCTCAATTTTCTCCTTGTAAAAACACGGGTAGCGGAACAATGTGTACTTACGTGATAAAAACTAACAGAAGGTATTTAATTTGGTAAGTTGTAGCTACATTCGTAAAACTAAACGCATATACCTATTCAATGTTGATTAAATACTGCTGTATACTCAAAACTACAGGAACCTTTGTGCTCTACTATACATCTTTGATGGTTTTACGGAACTAAACTAATACATCCGCTGTACAAAATTAAACAAACTTGGTAGCACAAAACTAAAGGAATCTATCCACCATATAAAACTAAATGAATTCTAATTTTTCCTCTATTTTACAACATAACCCTTAATGAAATTCTGGTCTTTAGCCTCGTTGTCCTTGATAAATATGCAAGTGTGCTCCCCGTCGTAGCAGTATCCATGCAAAACAGTGGAGAAGGCCAAAGTGTAAGTTTAGGAGAGTACAAATTAGGAAAAATGGAATTAAAAATTAAATATGAGTTGTGCAGAGACAAGAAAAAAAATTAGGACAAGTGTATCTCTGAAATTCTAGTGCCACTGCTGTCGAGAAAAAATAACATGAGGGACTTGGTGTGAAGTTATACGAAGAAATGTCAGGAAAAAGATTTTTCTCAAAGCTTTTCTAGTTATATAAGTTTCTTTGTTAGTGAATGGAAAAAACCACTGGTTATATTATAAGGGTTGTCACAGGAAGCGTGAGGAGCGAGGAAAATTTCATTCTGTCAACTAAATATCTTACGATGTACCTTCCGTACCACCTATATAAAACTGTGTAGCCCTGGAAGTATAACTAAGAAAAATGAGAAACTGTTGCGCTATGAACCTGTCACGTGCTCCTAAAAGTAACAAAGTGCACTTGAACTCTGACAGTGTGGCGGGGGAGACAGATTGCTATGAAAAACAATACAAATGTGACCGACCTCAAAGTTGCTAGCGCTGTGTAGATAAATATCTTATACCAGAAACATTTGCTAAGGTTTTTTGCTAAAATTCTTTCACTACTCCAACCACCCACGCATATGTTTCGGTGTTTCCATTGTTAGTATGCACGTACATGCTTAAAAATTTCAGCATGCAAGTTGTTGGAGTTACCGTATACGCACTGCACTGATGTCATTTCTAGTCTAATTTTTTCTCCAGGTCTACATGAAATCTGTCACGAGTTTTATGTGCCTCGTGGTTGATTTGGACAACATTTTGGTTGCCTAAATCATAAAAACAAGTTGTGCTCTATTGAGCACTCAACTTATATTCTAGTATATTTGGATCCTCTGCAACCCTTTATTAACATACTGACATAAGAACCCTCGGCTTTATTTCTTATATGACAATCTACATTACACCTTCTGTACTACACAGCATTGTATTCATGTATCTACATTAACCTTGTTACTACAGGTATATACATGCTATACCCTATGTATACTTCATGATGTGCATTTACAAAGCCGCAGAAGCTGTCATGTACATTACAATGATGGATTCTCCAAGGTTTAACAAAATAAGATCATCTGGACAGGAGGTAGAAGTTTGAACTGAAATATTTATGTCTCATTGTGACACAAGTCAAGGGGTGGTATTCATGTTGTAGTCCGGAGGAGATTTTAACCCACTATTTTTTTGCGTTATCATCAAAACAATAGATTGATCGTTTCATCACTCGCTATCACTACTGAATCGCATCTCCAACAATACCTTGCCCTAGAGATAAGTAATCAGATCTGATGAAGTGGCATGTTTGTGTTTTTTATCGCACCCTTCGTAAGACCAGAAGATACCTCGGGACAGGCTTCAACATCTTTGCAGTGTTGTTACTTGTTAACGCCTAACAATAAGTAAATGATGCTTGGTGATGCTTATAACAATGAGCAGTGGAACATTGTCTTTTCAATATTGTTCCAGCAAATATCTTACTGCGATAGTGTTCCAATGTATTGTTCTATTGTGGAAAAAATTATTATGGCACACATTCTATAGCTTGTACAGTGCTTCAATTTACATCCATAAGTATCTTCACTTTAAAAGATACCATATACTCTTATACGAAAAAGATTATGGTCGGTTTGAATGACTTAACTGGAAAATAAAATGTATCTTTCGGAATTCATGTAATGCTGGAGTTCAAAGTATAATCAATATGTAGCAGGCAAGTTGTTAAGCATATGCATTTGAAATGATTCGATTAAAGCTACAAAGTTGTAATCGGGCTTTGCAGTCACAGCGACGAGGATGTCTACTACAAGACCGGCAACACATACCCCCCACGTTAACGGGAGATTATTAACGTTAAGTTGGCTGGCTACAGAATCGACTTGCAGTTTTCGGAAATAGAGTTTATTTTACATGAGCTGAAACGAGATAAGTTTGAAGAGATTGGAGATAAAAAACTTTGCAACTAAACTCGAAGTCTCTTGCACTCTCTTTTCTGTTTCCCTTCTCTCTCTCTCTCTCTTCTCTGTTGTAAGGATTTTCTGTCACAGTCACCGAGGAGTTATGTGCTCATATAATGTGCTTATACAATCTTGTATTCCTTACGTGTGTACATATATACAAACAACCAAGATTTCCCACAAAAACTCATCTACGTTTTTTCCAAAATAATTCCAGTTTGTGGAATTTTGTTTTCTTTTTGCCAAAAGCCCACATGAGAGAACCAGAGAGAGAGAGAGATAGAGCAAGCAAGAGAAAGAGATCTCTTATACTAGTGATGCCGAATTACTTTGTACAAGTACTTTATGTGCTCTTGCTTTACTTTCATCTTTCTACCTCCCTCAAGACTCCCATTTTCAAGTGCTCAGTCTATGTATACCTATGTATGTTTTATTGAAGTGTCTCTCCCTTTAGCTTTTCTCTTCACTCTTTACTGCTTTTTTGATTTCTTTATCAAATAAAACATTTTCATACCGTTTCATACATATTATCAATTTTTATTGTACATTCGCCATACATACTATAATTCCAAAATATGTTGAAATACTTGTGAGTACAGATGTATAGTCAGTGTGTAATAATATTATGGCAATCTTTCATATCGTTTTTCACATACTTTTATTCTATGGCCATGAGAACATACATTTTATTACATATGCCACCGACGATGAACGGATATATAGATACGCATTTATTTACAAGGGAACGAAAATACTTTTTTGAATTCTTTTTGTGCAAAGTTGTACAGCACAGGTTATTGCAAAAGTTTTGATAATTTTTTGTATAGACGGAAATGTGATTTTGTAGAATTTCAGACTTACAAATTTTTGTGTACACACTGTGCTCAGTATCGTATATTACAGTATTGCCCGCACATGCAAATACCCAAGTGGGTCCTTATGATTTATAACATGTATGCGTATGTACATCCATCCTATTTTTAGTACTTGATCGAGTAAGTAGGCAGATGGCTGAGTGAGTTACGAATGGGGAAAATAATTCGACCAGTTACAATTGTATTAGTCCGACCCGTCTCGACAAAACACAAGGTCAAAGGCAATTTGAGTGTGTGGAGAATATGCTCTACAAGTTTAGAGGATATATCCGTACATATATAAGGAAAAGGAAAAGAGAGAAACAAATTGTGTAATCTCTGCATGCCGTTGACTGTTCATCTAAAACCTGGTTTCTTGGCTCAGTGCATGGTGAGTAGTCGACCAAAAAGGAAAAGGGCCAAAGTGAATCGATTTTATTACAAGATGGGATAAAAGTAGCAAATATATATAAATCTGAGGGACGGACTCGTTCAACTTTATTGTTTTGCATAACAGGCCATGTGTTACTGTTTGAGTATGTGTCTCTAATACAGATATGTTACTGTTTTAGAATGTGCCAGGAATATGCTGCTTATAGTTTAGTGCGTCGCTGTAATATGTTTCAATAGTTTAATATGTGTCTGTACTCTATACTACTGTTTTAGTATGTGAGTAATGTGCTACTATGTATATGTAGTAGTGTGTGAATAACATGTTGGTCCTGGAGTCTCTTCCTTAATACTTGTGTCTACGACATGGGGTAGTTGGTGGTGGTAGTGGCGGTGGTGGTAGCGTGTGTACGGTGTATATTCATGTCTTGAGAAAAAATTGATTTCATGCCCGATTTCCTCCACTATTTCTTCTCTTCTTCTTCGTCTTCACCCGTCCTCCATAATATGATAAAGAATAAGAGGCGAGAAAATCTGTTTCCTCTCACTAGCCTTCTTGCCCTTTGAACGGAGCAAGCAGTTATAATAAAGCTCTGCATGCCTGTTGTAGGCACTGGGACGACTGGAGTGAGAGCAACTGTTAGCTTGGTTGTTCTATATCTTCACATTTATGACTGGTGCTCCCAGTAAAAATGGTCGATCGTAATAAAATGTTAGATAAGAAAACTATCAAAGTATCAAACCATCTTCAATATTGGAAAAATCTGACTTAACATATGGAAAATCACTCCATTGCAAATATCATCAAGTTCAAGGAACAAATATTGACTATTACATAGACCAGCCATTTCTTCCTCGGATTTTTAGTAGCTAGAATGAAAGATTAGTTGAAAGGATTACCACCATTGAGGGTTGTTTTACATGACCAAAATGTAACGACAAACGTTTAAGTACATGTAATACATTCAAATTCCTAGTTTTACTATATTAGGATGAGCATGAACAATATTTACCTACTGGTGTACTTATAGTGTAGATACTATGTAATAGTAAGTTATTCCATACTTATACATCGTCCATTTATCTATTCCGCCTATTGAAAGCATTAAATAAATAAAACGTTAATGTAAAGATTAAAGGATATTTGTGATTTTACACAAATTAAGCTTGGCAAAAACAGAAACTCAGCCTTTCTCGCCTACACATAAATCGTTTTAGTTCCAAAAACCACGTTCTTCTTAAACAATTCTTCACAAAAATAAGGTTACAGTAAGCAGTATACTTGATGAATACGAATATTCCAATTTTTTTGTGCAAACAAAAACAGACTTGTAGCGCAGTTAGATATACAGCACTTTGCAACGTGACTGCAATGAAGGGTTATTTTTTGTCCTTCGAAAAAATTTAAGAATTCCCAAGGGTGCGGAAACGGTGCCCTAAAAGTGTATGCGTTTCGCATTTGCGAAAGAGCTATTTCTCTCTCTCTCCGGTGTTTCTGCAATGACTTTTAAAATATTGTTGTTACCAATCTGAATGTCGAATAGAGGGAAAATTGCTTTTTTGCACATATAAAAATGCACTTTCGGAGCTAAATAGCCTGGAACATACATAAGCCTTATGTATTAGCAATACACAAGGAATTTAGACATGTTCGAATGAGATTTTCCACGAATAGATATAGTTTTTCTATTTCTTATATTATAAGATAGGAATGGGATTTCAAGACAAAAATGTACTTTCACGCCCTGTACTAACTTATGTGCGTAGACATTTCATCCATGGGTATGTCAAAGGAGATACTCGGATGTTCTGTTTATATCCCAAATGAAGCATGCAATATCTTCAGAGTACATATTAGTTTTGAAGAGGATGTGGAGTTACTTCTTGGAAGTTGAAATAAAAGTAGCGGGATAAGGATTGTGAAAAAAGTCACGAGTGAAAGAAGCTTTTGGAAATACTTTGGAAGCTATCTGGGCATGTATGTAGTGCCGTTGAAGAGAAAGGTGGGGATGGCCAAATGTTGTCTCGTCTCAATCCATGTCCTCAGGGACTGGCTTTGTCTTAGCATCTTTTTTCTCCATTTGAGAAAATTTCCTCCATTTATTACAAGGTAGATGTATGTTTTCAATACCGAGAAAAGTTGTACTGAGCTTTGAATGTTTTTCACCTGTGACTACATTTTTCTCTCCTTCCCACTATTTTTTTTAGCTTTTATGTATCTTCTGGCCACATAAGTACGTACATATGTATGTATTAAACGAAATATTGTTGAAATACAAAAGTAACATCGAGGTTCACGTTTTTACGCAATTTGGACAAGAGTTTCACATGTGTGTATCCATATTAGCTACTTATGTACTACATAAGGTGAGTGACAGTGAAAGTGGAGTACTAGAGCGTAGGGAGAGGATACGATATAGTAGGAGTGTATGACATTAATAATGGTTCTTTGGTGTGGGACTGTTTCTTTTTATTTTTATTACTTTGTTAAATTCACATAAACTCAGGAGAATGTTTATTTGCTTCCTTGTTTGGCTTCCTTACTTAGACTCGCCCTTTTGCTTAATTTGAATTTTATTGCCACTTAAAACTTTTACATTGCTTTTTTCCTACAAATCTAAGGGACTTTCTCGTCAATTTTATGCTCTCACCATTATTACTTCAGTAGTCCGGAGGCTTGCTTCCACCAGGCGGTGACTTCACTAATCGATAATTACTTACTAATGCCTAACCGGCCTGACCAGCACCGCGTGGTCGTTTAGAACTTCATTCCTTTTTTTAACTTTTCCCTTATGTTTCTTCCTTTCGGAAGTGTCTTTCTTATTTAACCTCTAACCTACCGGAATTTTCTACTCCTTCAAATTAAAACTTTCGTTCTTTTGTGCTAGGATTTCTTTATCATAATAATATGTGTTAAGTTTTTTCGTTGATTAAAAATCATGTTATTCAATGCAAAATTGATTTAAATTGTTTTCACCTGGTTTAACTACATTACACGTTTAATTAATTACTCAAATATATAGCATATACGTCGGCACTTCAAAACCAAGGGAAATCAAAAAATCTTAATCCAATACTGATTTTTTTAAGATTTTAATTTGAGCTAAAATGACACATTTATCCTAATTTTTTGACATGTGCACTAAAGACGGGGAAAGGATTTCCAGGGACGTGAACTGTATTATGTATACGAGGACGGATGAAAAGCGGCACCGTATATAACGAGTGTGCTCAGGGAAAAGGACAGGCGAGTTGGAGTGGAAGTGTAGCCATCTTGTCATATGAGCGTAACGTAAATTAAAGTGAAGTAGTTCAGGGTGACTCACTTATCTCCAGCATTTACTTATCAAGAAAGAGAAAAGGAGAAAGAGCGTCCATACCTCGTTTGCGGAACATAAGAGAGAAGACGATGAGGAAAAGGAAAAAAAAATCTCAATGGGCAAAGTTTCTTTCACAGGACGACTGACTCTCTCCTCTCTTATTCATTGCATGCCTGAAAATGTAACTATATTCCTAAAGTTATTCGTCTCTACATGTGAGGTTGTGCAGCTACATTTTTACGCATTGCTTGTATAGATTAGGTGTATGCACATAGATATCTTATACATCTGTACGTGTGTTTAAAACCAAGTACGTTTACATACATGATATGCGCATTACATATGCTTAAAGCATTCTTGTGATGGATACACAAACTTAATTTTATAGCTACGGGCGTGCAATATAAAAAAATATATGCGTCCATACTCTTTAACATGCCGTGCAACTTAACGTGTAGACTGGCAATCAGATGAAAATCAAGCACACATAGAATAGTTACTTGCTGATTCGAATACATTAAGTGCAATCGACAGTGTATGCATGCATAGAAAGTATCAACACATAATTTAGCAAGCGCCTACGATGTGTTCGCTTGATTCCGAGCATATTACACCACTCTCTCCTATACATCTGCACATGATTTCAATACTTGAAACACCCAAGTAGACTCACTACTAGTTCATACGGATACTCAAAACGGATATACAATGACATGAAGCTTGTATAAACGAAGACCACCGTAAATGCAAGATACTCGAGACGTGCATACATAATATGCATGACCATCGTACATATATGCAAGCTCATACGAAGAGAAGAACAACAGCGTGAGGGGAACAGCAGGGAGATTAAACAATGGAACAGTTTGCTTCTAAAGGGAAGAATAAGCGAGCGTCTGGAGACTACGGAGCGGTACACATATCTCGAGCTTTGGAGTGTGAGAGAAGAAAGGGAGCAAGTTTAAGTATGCAAAGTTCAAGTAAAAACATTCGCAATATGCCAACTTTAATGCACTCGAGGTTCGTGGCCGATGGCATTTTAGTCACATTTTTCTACACACATCACGGCTTTTTTTGTATATAGGTATGTTGCCTTCACATAGTATAAAAATTTATACGTTTGAATACTAATTGTATATATATGTATATCTGTAGTTACACAGCAGATAGTGAGTTTGCCTATTATACGTAATCAAGGATACATATGTGCAAGTGTTCGAAAGTACATATCTTTGATATATGGAGAATGCATGTTTTGTGTACAACAGCAATTTTTCGCCTAATGGATATAAATGCTTACATGGGGACTTGAATATGAGAGAAAGTTAAGGCTTGTGCTATGATATTTCTACCCGGTTCATGTTACAAGTCTCCTCGGAATTTTAAGTACACCCTTTCATGGTACACATGCTTACATTCAAAGTATATGCTATAGATAACATAATACATTCCTAGACATTGCTATATAGCTAAATATGTAAAACTTAAATATAGATACGGTTTATACTGATATACATACATACTTGCATAGATGTAGTTGATAAATACCCAGATGTACATACATACTTACATTTGGTAGTTATACTAATACTATAAGCTATTCATACTTTAACATAGCTGTAACGTATAGTTATAGGTAGTAGATATATGTATATACATACATATTCATGGACATGACATTGCAATACATAGCTACATAAGCTGCACAGGGGCAACGAAAAAGGGGAGAGAGCAAAGTGAAAGAATGTTATAGTGTTTGTAGAAAAGTCCATTGCTTAACCGTCTCGCCCTTTCATTCTTTCTCCTTCCATCTAAATATGGATACTATAGATACATACCTATATATATATTTTAGCATAACTTCACCACAAAAATACAAAAGCTTAAACATTAGGAAAGCATTCCTTTACATCTAATATGTATATGAGTTTCTTACTTCAGAGCTCTGCAATTGTACCTATATGCAAATTTCCACTTTACTATGCGAGAACTGCAGTATATTCCATATTGAACTAACTACACACGTACGAGAAGATCCAGTATTAAAAGCAAGCTCAGTAGCCACAAACGAAATCACGAAACACATAAGAGGACGAAGCTGAAGGATTGAACAAAGGTTTTCATTTCGCATGTTTGGCGACTCATTTCTTATTCACATGGGCAGTTTGGCAATTTCCCTTATATGTAAAAGTGCCAGGCCCTCCATCCAAGCTCATTGAAGCATGTGTAAAAAGAAGAAGGAACGAACATATTAACGTTTTTATATTCCATCCACCAGTCTCGTCCAACTGTTTTCCCTGAATAAAATCCTAACCAGCTTCTCCATCTCTTATTATTTCTTATCCTTTAAACGTGTTCCGTACTTTAGCTCTTTTACAAACACATTTTAAGTGTATAAAATTTTATTATTTTGTATTCCAACAATTTCCAACTACTACGTAACAGATGCCTGTTTTACAGATATAGTCACTTAATTAAATTACACGGATTTTATTTTTCGGTACTTACAAGCCTCATTGGAGTTCTAGAAGAGCACACAAATAACTTTACGTGCAATGCAATTTTGAAGTTCCTATATTTTCTTTTGTAAGAACATCTTTCTTATTGCTAATGACGCACATTCAATTAAATTATCTTTCCACATAAAAAACGGATACATCAAATTTCATTTCAGATACTTTCTTCTTGCTTTGCAGCAACAATAATCAGGCTCAATAAATTGATTACGTTTGATTCATAATGACCTTATTGTTACTTTGCGTACCTAAATGTTGTTCAGGCCGAGCAAAGTTTGTCCAAGTAATTTTATGTTCCAGTAATATTATTATGTTGCCGAAAAATACAGAAGTTGTCGCCGTGCAAAACAAAATCACTTAATGCAGCACACCCTTTAATTTTGTAATTTGGGAAAAGTCCATACGTTTCCACTTCCGATGCAAACGTTACAGCTCACGAATCTAGGAATGTTTAAATATGCATGCATAATAAGTGCACTTTTTATTTATATCATCGTCCATATAATCCATGTGTAAGTGTACTTTACATCCAAACGGAACACTTTCTCGACAGTAGTAATTACCAACCCCTTTTTGAGAGCTTGATGTGGTAACTTAAACTTTAAGCCAGCCTGATTCTAATGTTATTCTAATTTGGAAACTTATAATTTACATAATACAATTCGAATAGGGGAAAACAACCCAATGATGGTATCTCAGATATCTACATACAAGTAAAAAAAATTATAAATTAAATTTTAAAACAAAAATAAAAGTAGTTAACTTTAGAGTCGAATGCGGGTTTTTGATCGAATGGATTCTGCTTCTCTTTGGAACACTGCATTTTTTTAAATAGCTTTACATTGGTTAATTAAATGGTAATAAAATCACGGTTAGGTACGTTCGTAATACAATATACTTACATAGGTATGTATCTGTAATACGTATGCATTCTATTTTAAATACACGTGTTATATATGCTATCAATTCCTTAAGAAGGTTGTGAGCAAAACTTTGGTCATTCGTTTACTGGCCGTTTGCATGACGGAAAGTAACGTAAACTTGGAAACCGCTTTGCAAGAAGGTATGTATCTTATAGGCTTAGATTGTGTAAACAATTTTGCTCTGGTAAATATGTACGTTTTTATGTTCTAGTTGTAGAGCTTACATGCTAGTAGTACCAACTATAAATGGATTTGTTTGTGTAATTACATATTTGAATTGGGCAGGAATATAGGATTTCTTGTGAGACGATTTGATTGAAGGAAATAGTTTTTACTGCACTTAATTGTCCAGGATAATGCGACAGATCGAATTACTTGCATGCAGATCAATTAAGTTCTAGCATCACCTTGACTAGGTAGTGGTGGTGGCTTCTGTATAGCATTTCTCTGTATCACCCTGCCGCATGTATTAAGGACAATTATACGCTATATATATACGCACGGAATAGATCCGCAATTCTATATACGGAATGATCTAACGTGGATTTTTATAAACCCTCTCGTGATGGTCGGTTGAGTGAGTGAAATAGGAAAGCTCACACACGACATGCAACTGTTCCTTCTGGGTACCTTTCGTATTTGTACGACCGAACAACAGCATTATAGATTACTTTTGTATATGTATATACACCCAGCTATAGTATATGCAATTACAGAGCAGTCATGAAATCATGTCGTTAGTTTTACGTAGTGCAAATCGATTAACTTCTATTAGGTGGCCCTGCTATTTTCTTCATCGATTTCATTCACGGTTCACTCTCATTTGAGCTAACTTGAGAAAACAATTCTTTATGCTCGATTCCGGTTTACATATTCTTGATTTATTGCTCCAGAATTTATGTTTTTGTCTCCCTTCTCTCTTCCGCATAACCTCCATTCATGCTGTATAATTTCGATTTTATTCACACAAATGACGTTTCTTTCTTTACTGGAAAAGACTTAACGAATTACTGGATTTGCCTCTTTCCATCGGTTGTCATGCTATCTGGGGCCGGCAATATGTTAGGCTA
Organism: Lipothrix lubbocki; assembly: GCA_034696945.1. Classification (NCBI taxonomy): domain Eukaryota; kingdom Metazoa; phylum Arthropoda; class Collembola; order Symphypleona; family Sminthuridae; genus Lipothrix; species Lipothrix lubbocki. The sequence continues at coordinate 96,847 of JAQGAK010000162.1, forward strand.
TTTTTTGTATTAATTTAATACAGTGTAGTATACTTCTGAAGTTACTTAATAGTCCACCATTTTAAAATACCTAAATTAATTATTTTGTGTTATGGAAATATCAAGTGTTTATGTATGTATACTATATTATTATCTATGTATATTATTAAATACTGATTTTAATTTAATTTCTGAAGCTATTTTCTAAAAAAAGTAAGAATAATTGTTACATACACCAATACATTCAGCAATAACATTTGCCTATTTAGGCATGCAAGCGTGTTTGCAGTATTTCCAGTTCACAGGAAATGCTAAATCCTGACCGCGGTGTTTATGGGGAAAGAGAGGAAGACTGAGAGTTTTTTAATATCCACGTTTAGCCCTTGGTGTTGTTTGGACTTGATCTGCAAAAGGGAAATGGATGGCAAAGGATTGTGAGTGCTGACAGGAGGGAAAATATATGGATGCATGCATACAGATGGTAATTGTATTGCAAATGCCCCCAAATGGCAGAGGTTTTCACAAGTCTCCCTGGAGAGACTTGAGCCATAGACTTTCCTAAGCCAATGAGAAAAAAACTGTTTTCCACACAATGTCCAGCAGTCCATATGTTGTAAGTGTGTATGTATATATATACAAATGAAGTCATGTATGTAGATACAAATGGAGTGAAGAGACCGAGATGTCCATCCACATCCCACAGCACATTTACTCTCCATCTCCCCGTCGACTGTCGACGATGAGACTTACAGCATTCGTGCAGTCGCCTGGCGTCCGTAGTGATTGTAACTGTATCTGTAAAGGAACAAAAATCGTAACGGCATGTCTCTATAGTAAATCCTGTATACCAATATGTAAAATAAATTCCCAGTTATAATACGTAAGCATATCTAGTATAGCTACTTACCTACAGTTATATATCTACAATAATAGTAAATATGTATGTATGTGGTATAACTATACTAAGAAAAATACATACGTGTGTATACTGATAGCTGTTGCACAAAGATTTAGTAGTAGTATACCCTTACAACTATGGTAATGGTAAAACCCTACCGTAAAACAAGCGTCCATGTAGATGACAACATTTAAAGAGCGAGCTAGGAAATGAGCACACAGCTGCTTGACCCTTGTTGGAGAAATCCTGGGAAAGAAAGTGTCTGATGAAGGTTCTAAAAGCTTATGAGAAAATGAAATGAAAAATCGGGGATGAGTAAGAAATAACATTGTGGGTGACAGAGCAATACTCATTTTCCTCTCTCCTGTCTCCTTGCATAAGCTTTAGTAACCTGAACGTTCATTGCCAAGTCGTCCGGAAAATTCTGAGAAAAACGTATTTTGCGGGTGTTATACCCATGGTTCCAGATTTTGTCTGTTTCCTCTGAAAAGTTCTATCTGCTACTTTTCCGGCACGTCAGTCTCTGCCTATCTCTCGATTCCCTTAACGCTCTCCTGGTCGTCCTTATCCTTTCTCTTCAGCCCATATAGTAGCTACCTAAGCTTTATACTAAAGAAAACCCTGCAGATTAGTATAATATCTTTCCGAAATAATTACTCATTTCATTTATTTTCACCCAAATATTAACAGTGTGACCAGCGGCACTTTTGGACAGCTTAATCCCAGCACTTGGATGTCAAAGTTGTACAGAAACTACACACTCAGGTCTTGGACAGGCAATTTTGTGAAAGAATTTGTTGTTTAGAAGATAGCTGTTGTTGTATGTACAACATACATACAGGCTATCATGATATCATAGGTATGATAGATGAACGAAGCTGCTACACAAGTGCAAATCCGATGACACACATGTGTGGAGTATGAGTACCTATAAATATACTATATTTATAACAATGTGTATAAGTATACAGTTTGTAAATGCATATACGATAAGTATACCCCATAGATATATTAGCACACACCCCCAATCAAATCCACCCATGTCCAGCCAGCACGTATAGAGTCTCATTCACATTTCAATTTTTGGAAATATTTCCCAATGTCGTCGTATGGTAGAGAGAGAGAGAGATAGAAAGCTGAGAGCAAGGGACCGAAAGTAAAAAATGATCTGTCATATTATACTCGGGCACTCATATATACATGAATTTTTCCTGGGCTCTCCATCCTGCCAGTCTTTATACATTCGAGTGATGTATTTATATAGCTTCATATATACGTACATATGTCAGCAATAGACGTTCAAGCTTATATACGTACATACTCTGTATACTATGTATTCATGAAATTTCTTGGTTGCAATAAATCAGGAAAAATTGTCCAAAGAATAGCCCCTAGAAAGACCCTCCTCTGCTTGCCAAATAAGTATACACAAGTCGGAGCATACTGCGTGCTAGTTGAATTTTTGGAGGAGAGGCTAAAAAAGAAGAACTCCGGAAACCTTTTTGCTCTTCAAAATTCTTTCCGGAGCATTCATATAGTATAAACTTGCATGGAGAGAGAGAGAGTGGCAATATAGTAAAAGAGAACTGCTCTTCACGTTTCGGTCACGACATGGTAATACCTTCAACAAAAAAGGAAGCTATGCCCGTTGAAAAAATATTCAATCCTGGTCACAACCACACATATGCTGGAGACATCATATTCGCCATAAAAAATTCTAAAAAATATAGACAAGTTCAAAAGAGGGTTTTATGTATAAATCGGAACATATTTTGAAAATTTCTACCGGAAGATCTGGTGCATGCAATTTTGAATGTACACGCTCACACATAAGTAATGCTCAATGGATTTCGAAAGTTCCTCAAGAAAAGTTGTTAGAGGCTTCTAGGAATGCTTTCAAAGAAGTGTTCGAAACCAACATTGTTGTACGAAAGTGGTGCAAAAACATTGTTCAAGAAAAGTGATTCAAAAACATTGTTCAACCAAATTGTGGAAGAAAAGTGGTACAAAAAACATTGTTAAACTCAATTGCTCAGGCAAATTGTGAGGAAAAAACATTCTTAAATCGAAATTACTTAGAGAATCTTTAAAGAAAAAAAATCAAAAAAACTATTATTCAACGGAATTTTAGAAGAGTAAAAATCCGGAGAATACGTGCGTTTTGAAGCTTGAACAGACGCAATAATTTAAACAGTGTATGGCCATTCAAAGGAATCAAATTTATTGCATATTTTTACACAAAAAGTCTATTCCAAAAAGGAAAATGGGGTTTATTTTCCCAGATTCCCTCTCTCTTAAGGCGCGCGGAGAACCAGGAGAGGAATGGGATGACGATGATGCTTTTCCCTATTCTCATAAATATAATAATATATATGTATATATAGTAGGAAAATTCAGCTTCGCCGCTCCCGCCATATACATAAGTTTCATGCCAACTGCAATGGGCTGCATAAAATATTCAGATAATTCTCACTATCATTTACTATTAGGATGGACCTATCCTCAAGAATTTCGCCTCCTTAATGTGCACTTTCCTCATATGCTCCTCACATTATATAGCATTAAACCCCCATATATCTGTATTACGGGGGCGATTGTCTATGATAGGAATAGCGCCTCCTGCATTTATTACAATGCAGGGATTTAGTGTGTACTCTATGTCCATGCTAAAGAAGTACATTTTCCCACAACATTATTATGGCCATACACTGTATATATAAACGCCGGAGTAGTCCTGCACGCAACAAATTTTCTGTTACTAGTGTCCTTTACAACATTATCGTCTACAACTTGTCTACATAATACTTATCTTCAGGTTTAATGGGCAATTACAATATGTAGGTTCATATGTATTTACGACTGTTTTTATTTGTGTATTTTTGTAACCTTGATTATTACAATTTTTCTTTTAGTATAGCTCCCCCACAACATTCCCTTCGAGTTGATAGTTTGACTATATCAATAGTATATGTTGTGTATATATGGAAGGGTTTCCCACCACAAAAAACTCCAAATTCACCTAAAAAAGAATTATACCTAACCACAAAATCCATTATTTTGACCAATTTATGGGAAATGAGTTAACTTTTGTGATCTGGTTCATTGAATATCTTTTCTATGGTTCCGGGATTTCTTTCTCCACTTTTTGCTCTGAAAGTTTCTTCAGAAACTTTTTTTTACAAGCTGTTCCTAGTCGGTTACGGGGTAAAATTCAACAGAACGTTGGGTTATTTTGTGCATAGCAAGGGTCCATGTGCTTAATTTGTGTATGTACAACTTATATTATATTATTGCACAACTGTTAGCAGGTAGGACACTGTAGTCAAATTATAGCTTCCTTGTTTTTTCCTAGCTCACAATTTAATAGAAGCATACCTATGTAACTTGAGTATTAAAACTTGGCTTACATCATATAGTATGCTCTATATTCCATAAATTTTGGAATGTGCTATATTCTATAATAATGCAAGTTTTTCTATAAATTGTTTTTCCATAATAGTAATAATAATGCAAGTGTTATGTTCTTATAATAACGTCTACGTTATGTATGTTTTTCTTATAAGGACACAGTGCTCACGTTTTTAAATAATACATGTTCTCATGTCTTATTCCTTCCCACACAGCAGTGCATGCAAGTGGTGTTGCTACAAGTATAGCCATTTATCTTCATTAACTGCAGATGCTTACGTAACAAACTCTATTATCCTTTTCTGTTGTGTCATTCTTCAAAAATGCTTATTATTATTGAATTGAATCATGCAGGAGCGGAAATGTATGAGATACCTGTATATAACATTAGTGGTAATAGCACAATCGTTGAGTTCCAAGATTTTTCATTATACAGAGTACAGAGATAGCTACAACTACAGCGATGATTTTCTTTGACTATTACAAAAAGATGTGTGGAACACGAAGTTTTGGATGAATTATGTTGCTGAATGTAAGTTACACGATGTAAAGTGATGACGTGAGGATGAGAGAATGATTGGCAGAGGTACATCTAGGTATCTGTATTTTATTCATGTATGCAATGTTTGTCTAGCTACTATATAAAATAAGATGAAAGAAGCCGTTTTACGTCCTGCAAACTCAAATAGATTTTTTCTTCCGCATTTTCAATCGTTGGGATTTATCCCAATGGCTATTATGTTGATTCTGATGATGATGAATTCCGTACATCTATACTTTTCGCGCTACTGTATACGTATGCATTACAACAGTCACGTACAATTTTGGCTCTTTTTGTCTAATAACAACAATATCATAAAGGGCCAAAGGGTAGCAATTTTATGATTTGGGCCATTGTAGCTGCAGAGGCAATGTTCATTTACGTAGATAATTAATATACGCCTACTTGTTTGTATGTTGTTCACATAGATATCTATTGGGCATTTGGAGTTGTTGCTCATTTATTGCTATTGCACATACCAAAGATATGATCTGGTTTTACGTTTATCTGATATTCTCTGAATTAAATTACACTTCTTGATTGACCTGCTTTTAATATACAGTGAAGCGACAGGGTGCTGCGGGGTTACTTTGTCGAAGCTACAGAGATAAGTAGATAATGAATAAAAGTCAATGCTCTTGTAAAATTGCTCAAGTAAAATAATTACCACACTATTAATAATTACTCTTTGTTAGTAGATGAACATGCAAATTGGTACGGCTGTTGTCGGTTAGCTTGTTGTTGGTGATGATGGGCAGGAGACAGAACTGATGATGAAGTACAGAATTACCATCGAGGTAGGTAGATCTCAAGTATTTGATATTAAATTCATAAAACTGTCAGTCCTGTCAGAATTTTAAGTAATATTCCTAGTAAGGTGGTCACACCTTTTAACGCTTCCAAAATTGCGAGTATCGTTTAGGCAAATTGATCATGATAATTATGAATACACTTGAACACCTTGACGGCGCTTCAAAGACATGATATGAGAAGATTGAAAGCCATCTCTTCTTAGTTTCATTAATTAATTTTAAATTCACTTTTCATGTTTGTGCATACTTTGTCAAATTTACTTTTCATGTTAATGCATATATTTTCTCCTTACTTTTAGCATAAGTGCATATTTTCATTAATTTACGTATGCTTAGACCTATATTTTTAAATTCCTTTTTTTAATGTAAGTGACTATTTGAGTACATTCATGTTTATTGTCAGAGCTCAATTCCTTAACTTTACGACATAATTTCATACTTTATTAAATGCACTGTTTAAAACGGATTGCACAACTTTTAAAATCCTTTTTAACTACAAACCTAATTGTGTACCATTTACATTTTGTCACAGTTTTCTTTTCTTAGTTTGAGTTTGAATAAAGACTCTAATTCCATATTATTTCGCTTAGAAAATGCCAAACCACTTATGACTGTCATCTCCTTCATATAATTTGGCTGGGGCAGTTAAATGACTCGATAGATAAAAAAACTGTAAGTTGTCAAGTGATTTTGTATTGTAACTGACAAATTATTAGTTAGATTCATGTCCACTTTTCATCATTCAATTATATTGTAGCATCAAACAACCAGTCAATGTTCACCTGACAATCCGTCGTGTATAAAGCTTTTCAATGACAGTCCAATTATTGTTGCGTATGCATGCGAAAGAAATTCATAAAAATTATAAAGCCATGTATCATCTTATTTGTTGGAAATATTACTTACAACTTTTGAAATATACAGAGTTAAGTTTTACCTGTACATTTATTATAAGCAGTAATAACACATGTTTTCTAGGGGAGACGCTCCTGCTCAAATCGTTGAGTAAAGCTAACGTCCATCTGCAGACTTCTATGCGACGATTGTTAAATAAAGGTAATAGACAGAAAGTTATGAATGCATTAGAGGTAATTCCTCGGGTATACACAATAGACTGATGCCTGCGGACTTTACAAGAACGAAAGGCTGAAAAATTACGCATATATGACGGATCGATGTTAAACGTCGACGTCGTTCAGCTCTTGAGAGGCGAGATGCGAAGAGGATAAAAAATGTCTTTTTGTTGTATAATCAAGTTGATGGGTTGTCTAGACAAGATCAGAATGCACAGAGGAAATAAATATAATTGTGACTTTTGTGTGTGCTCCATTTTGAGCTGCAATGGGCACCTGTGATCTTTCATTCTCACGGAGGAACGGTCTTTCATGTGCATAAATGCGGTAGGGTGAATTTGTGAGTTCCTAAAGATAGTCAGGATGTGAGTTCGTAGAGGTAGGCAAGATGTGAGTTCGTAAAGATAGTCAGGATGTGAGTGCGTAAAGGTAGGCAAGATGTGAGTTCCAGCAGACAGACATGTTGTGAGTTCCTATCTGTAAAAGACAGAAGGTGTCCAAGAACGTCGTGCGTACAAACTGCACAGAACAAATAGTAACAGGAAGGAGCTTGGTTTCTCCTGGAGGAAGTGTACCTGTATAGAAAATATATTTTACAACAAGATTGCCGGGCTTTGTTTGAATTCAGGATTTGAATCTTCTACCTATGATATGACAATGTACATGAATAGCTACTTGGTGGCTTCAAATTTGAATTTGTCTTTTAAATTAGCTGAGATATATACATAAGAATGATCGCCATGAGTGTTTTCCTTTCGAAGAGAGTTCTCGCTTAGAGTTTCCTCCTCTCGTGCTGGATAATGTATATCTATGGTATATGAATATATACGAGAATATGAATACGAGAATATGTATGTACAGGATATTGTACTACTTGTCCCCTCTTGTTCATCGTGCTGTGTCTGTCGGCCGCTGTAAGTATGAGTGCCATCAATCAACTGGAGACATGATGCGTTTCATTTAATTTTCTTCTATTCACTTGTGCCACAGTCAAACTCATTCACTGCATGACTCGCGTGGTGGTGGTTGCTTTGGGATTCTCGAGTTGGAACATTTTTTTTCGAATATACATAATAAGTCCATGAGATGAAGGGGACAGGGAGACAGAAGAAAAGCCCATTTTTTCCATCTCCCTCTGCATCTTTTTTTCAACTCAAAACTATCGTCTTGTTTGCAATAACTTTTAGAATTTTTTCCCAGTCCTTTCTTCTCTTAATGAATCTGAGTCCTTCCTTTCATGTCATTTTCCCTAGACCTGTCATGTTCTTTGCATTCCAATGGTTCCAATTGGATTTAATATTGAACAAATTCTTTAAAATTCTTGGTGGATCCTCCGCTCTTACCGAGCTCGTTGTTCAAACGGCAGAGATTATGAATTAAACATATGAATTTGGCATTATATTATGAAAAATACATTCATTATTTAGTAAATTGATACTGGTTATAAATTCCCCAATGTGATGAAATCAAACCTTCATACATTTTAAACAGCTTTACATCTTGGATAACTATACAAAATATAAAAACCATGGATAATGTTTATATATAATTTTTGGAATTTTTTATAATAATTTTACAGAATTGTAATATCAAAAAATCAATTTCCATAGAGTTCAAACTATCTCAATATATGCTGGCACTGCAGTTTTAGAGATAATTAATTAGCGAATTAAACTAAATTGATACAATTATCTGAAGAAAAGGATCAGTCAAACATCGTTTCGAAAGCATTTTTAATTTTGACTATCTTTATTCTTATTATTACGACAGTTGTACGAGCAATTAGCGATATGCGAAGTATCAGTATGAAAACGGGGTAAAGATCGCAGGATGAGATTTTAAGAACTCACTAGTGTGTCTTCTCTTTTTCAGTTTCTGTATATATTTTCAACAATATGCAATCAACATATGTATTTTGATATGGATTACTTAACGCATTATAAATATTCGTCAGCTAAGGACTCCAAAGTGCCAAGTTTTTACTGTCAAGTAGAACATTGTACCAAGTCGGGAAAGCTCAAAACTAGACATAAAGAAATTGCACTGACGCTAAACGCAGAATCCTGGTATATTTTGACTATAGTGCGATGTGGATTTTGGTACATTAAGATATTAGAGACATACAAAGTTGGCACTTTGGGATCCTTGGAGGACGACATACAATATATTAAAGCATAATGTAATCGCACGAGTCTTGGAAACCTGTACGGTGAAGCCTATCAAATCCATGGATGTATTTTGATTGGATTGATGAATTCTGACCTTACTTTTTTACGTTGCCAGTTATCAAGATTAATTACTTGCTCCGTTGATACGGAGCCGCGGGGGAATCTATGAAGCTGGAATAAATTAGGTTCTCGTTCCTTCATCCCGTAGATGATGATTCGCTGGTACATGTTCGCCATGGATGCATCGAGTTACGCCAAAATTACTTGGGATTTTGTTTTTCCAACCGGCAATCGATAGCTCTGTAATAATGAATTCATCAGATCCGTTTTCAACTTCCCAGGAAAAAACACGTGTTGTGGTGTAGGATTTCCCCTAAAAATTATCAAGTTTTTACACATCTCAACGCATTTTTACATATTTCCTAATATACATATGTATGTACAGGCATCAGGTGGGTACATGCTTCAATTATTAAAACTCATAACGTACGTACATACATACAACTATTATCTGTCGACAATTTTTTTTGTTTGTGGTCAGTGAAGAAACAAGAATAACTGTTAGCTACAAATAAATCACCGTTCCAGGAGATAGGTGATTGTTCCTGACACATGGAGTTCCGAATGCCAATGCTGGAAGCGATTTGATAGATATAGCCACCCATTGTGTTCCTCTCCTGCATGATGCAAGATGGAACACGTCGATCTTCCACAACCATTGATATGATTGGGTGCAAAGACAATAGTTGATGGGCTCAGTCATGGGCTTTCTTCTCTTATACGTTGACTCATCCTTGATTATCTTGTTGTTGCATGACTAAATCCATCCAGTGTACCTTTATGAACCATCAGAATATAATATATACCGATGAGAGTGCTGACGCCAGGGCTGAAATTTGTTCCTACATTTTTACAACCACCACTTTGTCAAAACATTGTTAACATGCCTGCATGCATTTGCACGACGAGGTGCTTGTATAAATAAACACAATAGTGAGTACCTTTGAAGCTGGATATTCCCTGCAATTATGAATTTGTTACTAAATTTGTTGTAATAGGATGTGTATCTATAATCTATAAAAAACAACTATTTTTGGTACAATAGGAACCATGTATCAATAAGCAATACTCGAGAGCTTTAAAATCACACTTGTATAACAAACCTATGTATTGTATGCCTGCGTCAAAAGTGTACCTGCAACATGAATTACTTAATGAATAGTCTAATCATAATTCCTTGGAAAATCAAGTTACATTAAGTTTTAGAGTTCCGAAAGAAAAATATACCCCAGGCTGCTAATGTGAATTCTTAATGTTATTTTTACAACTTCATTCATTTCAATGTTCAATTATAGAATACATATACACAAAAGTGTGACGGTCAATTAAATTAGTCACTAATCTGCAGTTGTGCGCCCAGCACATTATGAGCTTGTATTTAATATGAGCTACTATAATCACGTAGATACATACATACATACACTATGGGCGAACGTTCTTATACCTACAAGAAATAATGGTAAGTTTGCAATTTAAAAGTGACGCTGCAAAAAGCTTGGACATGGTATCTTCGTTAATTTTTTGATTACTTCTTTCCTATAGTGTTTGCCTTTAGTAAAGTAATTAGCCTCTCTCTCTTTTCTCTGTACTCACCACAGTGTTTATGCTTATCAGCATTAAGCTGCATGAGCTATTGTCTGACAAATGATAAGTTTGTATTGCACCCTATACTTATACATTGGCTACGACAATAATTGCAATTTAATTCATTTGTCATTTTGCCTTCACCAACAAGATACTATGTGGATATGTCAAAACATGCATATCTTACTTTCCGACAGTAGACATGAAGGTGCTATTTCAATCAAAGCAAATAATTATAGTTACATGTATATTAAAATGATAAACAATGTTATCTTACTTGTCATCTACATTGCTCGATCTGGTTTGCAACCTTGAAGTCCTCCACAAATGATTGCATTTTTATGATAAACATTCCTTTTAAGAGTAAAGATACTAGGTTATATCCATTATGAACGTTTCGTGCTTATTAGGGCCAGTGCAGGAGTAATTATTATATTTTGTATAATAACAGCTACGGAGGAAAACACATGGCTGTTATAGTTAATTGCATTGGAAGGAAGGGTGGCGGGAAGGATGACTTTTGATTTGCATAATTTCAGGAACCACCACGTACGTATATGAAACATCTATATTACTGGACGGAAGTGGAAATTCATGATAGGAGAATTAAACAGGATCACTACCGCTTGGAAATTACTCCCATTTTCACAAGTCAAACATTAAATTATGCACCGACCTATGCTATAGAACTGGGGATAGCAAGCATATGAACTTTTATCATGCAGCACATACGCAAGTTGCAGGGTGAAGGAAACTCTCATACGCATTAATTCTATAGAACGCACCAGGGTCTGTAAGGGGACTTGAAGCCAACCAAGACGAAGAAGTTAAAAGAAACTTTGTATCTTTAAGAAGACAACCTGTCTGGAGAAGTTCAAGGGAATCTACTACGCACGCAGGCACTCATTGCAACTTCGCTTCACCAAGTTATACATGGTAATTTACATTAAAAGTATCCCACACAGTACAGGAATTCTCCAAAACTTAAAACTTGGTACAGGAACGCCTTAACACCTTTGCTTCAAACATCTCCAGAGCCTGTAGCTGTATGCCACTAAACCCAATCTTCAACATGTGCATGTACTAAACCCTAACTATTTCCTGTATTAAAACTAAAGTATAAGTTCTATTAAAAAATGTTCTACTTCCTTTACACACTTTAAGCCTTGTTAACAATGGTATAGTTTCCTTCATTGCAACATTTACATGTCCTCCAGGCGCTAGAATATATGTCGAGCAGTTGATGCAAAATCTTTCCAAAGATAGCACTAATAACTACGGGTATCCCAAGTACGCACATATCGACATAAAGCGTAGATTGATAAGATGTAAACAGTGAAAATCAAGGGTAAAATGAAATTGAAGGTCGCATTTCATTTTAGCAGTGGTTAAATTTGCGACTGATATCTGGAACCGTTCTTGAAACCTTACATGCTTCCTGTAAATTGCACACTAACGAATGTGATAAGCGGCGGGCATAGGGCAATAATTTCGTTAGTCACAAGTCACAATACACAGCCATGTATTGATATGAGTGTATCAATATATTGTTCATGACATCCAACTACCAAATACCAACTCTGTATAGCGTCAAAGCACTACCAGTCAGTTGATGTTGTTCCAGGAAAGTAAACTACTACCTAGGTACATAAGTAGTTTGAAGTGTATAATTGCAACTTCCAGCGAGCTCCCTATGTACTTCCTTTTAGAGTGCTGCTGTGTTTGCAGTAGAATAGACGACGTTCAGAAGACTGCAAGTAAGTGTGTAATGGATGTAAATATATGTTGGGTGACACCTTGATTTTAGAATGAGCTTTTGGGGTTTGTTTTCCCATCACCCAAAGTCTATGTATACCTATACTACGGAGAAAATATTTTGAATTTCGGGGTCTGTGGGTGGGTGGCCTCTTATCCCTTGCCAATGTTGAACTAGTATACAGAAATGTTCCGGCTTCCACCAAACTAGTTCAATACATGATATAGAAGGAAACGAAATGGAAAACTGCTGCACAGAAACAGTTTTGTACAAGTCAGCGGGAGAAGGTTGGTTGTGTGTATTTGTGTGTGTGCATGGCTGGGGCGTAAGCAAAGAGCTCAGAAGAGAGAATTCAACTCGTGTATAGCCAAGACGACAGAACTCAACTCGTTCGTAGCAAAAAGAAAGAGAGTGCTCTTCAAGCTATACGAAGGCATAGGCAGAAGCAAGCGTGAAGACTCATAGTAGACGCCGAGTCTCAATGTCAGTACGAGTGGGAAAGAGGACGAGAAGGGAGTGTTGTGCCCATGTTGTTAAAGCCTCATCCATTCTTAAGCATTGAAATTTCCAGCAGAACTCTGTGAGGCTTCGAGAGAAGAGTGCTATTCCGGTACTAGTATTTCAGTGTGTGGGAACTTGCTGGTGCTTACACGTTGTTGAACTCAGAGACTGGAGGTTGGTATAGAAAAGCCTGTGTTTCGCTCCTTCCTTCAGCAGTTCCGTCAAAGATTCATTCGCGAAATGGTCTCACCGTTCTTTGCAGTTTAGTGTGCAAGTATTTTACAATTTTCAACACTCAGCGTGTTAACTTTTAATGTAACTACTAAATCACTTCACTTGTTGGTTAAATCATTTAAATTACTGCTGTGCTACAATTTTTCGAGTTTGCCCCAGAAAAAAAGGTAAAATATTTGCGTAATAATTCTTCGTATTCTACTTGATTAGTGTGAAGTGTTATAAAAATAATAAGTGTTGTAACGAAACCTGTGTGACGAATGTTAAAATAATTGTAAAAAAATCTGCATATAAAATTACATCTATATAAAATTTTTAAATTATAAGCAAACTAGGAAAATCTCTAAAACTGTTAATGCCTTCTAAAAATTAATTCCCATAAAAAAGAACTTCGCATTTTAAAAATCATACCACGTATGAAATTGCTATAGATACAAAAAACTACCTAATAGCTCTGTGTTGAGAAAGCAAATAAGAATTGTTCGCGCTTTAATTACTTATACTTGCGCGAGGTTTTAAAAAAATCCAGTTTTTTAATTTCTTTCAACCAACATGTGGCGGCTGTGTAGACAGCCAGGTGATCAAATAAAAACAAGGGGTCAGTCCTTGAAAATTAAATCATACATAGATTATACATACATATGAGTGCATACGAATTTTTTTTAGCAGAAAATGATTCATTGCTAGGGAAACTTGTAGTACATAGCAGCTCATAAACATTAATTGTCTGTAGTTTTTGAAAATGTTTTTACCCCTAACACAACATTATGTGGTACAACTAGGACAAGGTGGACTTTTATGTATATACACTGTTATGGAATGCCAACAACGAAAACAACAACAACAAGAACAGCCACTGCAAGAGAATACTACTATAGCACTTTCCTTCTGTATATTTATTTGCCCTGATTTATAATTTAGCAAACACAGTCAGATCGTGCACAAGTGTTTATGGCTGTAATCATGAAAATTATATTGTCCCTAAATGGCGTGTGAAATCACGGTTTTAAACTCTGGCCTGCTTATAGTGCAAGATAATTTTTCGTAGGAACGCGTGACTAATTCAATTTTTAATCCTGCAGCATATTTACTTATAAATGCTAAGATTGTTTTAGTTTTTTTGGAGAATTTTCACCAGAGTTTCACACCTAGCAAGGTTTCGAGTACTAAAAATTCCCTGAAGCAACTGATTAGTGAGACATTCAAGTATATAGTTTCATTGACTTTTAACTTTTGATTTCGTTGATTTGTTAAATCAACTTATTTGTTGAAGTAAATGCTTTAAAGTATTTCTATCATTCATTTCTGTATCCAGTATAATTATTTCAAGTATCATTGCAACGGACAATTGGTGGTAAACCCAAGTATGTATATATTTGACTTTCTGCATGCTCCTTATTTATGAACTCTGTACACATCCACTATTTTTCCTCTAGTAACCTCTTGAAGTCATGAGCAGAGGGGGATTTGCTTGGAAATTGGAAGCTGTTGGGAGCCTGGGGAGGCGTAGTTAAATGGCGAAACTAGTGAATTAAATAACGATAGCCAAGGAAATATATTATCTTTATGATCTCCCTTACAATTAAATACCCTCACAAGACAAACGCAGTTGTTTTGAACTACAGTAAAATTCCAAGATACATGTCACTCGCAACTTACTCCGGTGTCGGAATATATTGCAATAAAATTCTTGCCGAATGTAAATTTTTGACATAAAGTCAGCTCCAGACGTGTATACATGTGCTATAGTAGTTGGTAGATCATAACATGCATATCTACAAGAAAAGACGAAATATATAGTGCTTTTTCATGTTTTCTTGGTCGTACAGCAAAAATTATAATGATGGTGGATATCATTATTTTCTTTAAATTCTGTTATTGAGCAAGTTGAGTAAAATTGTTCACGTTGTAATTGTGTGTGTGTGTGTCTCCAAGTGATGCTCATCTTCATGAGTAAATCATCATCTGTCTATCTGTTATATTTACAGGGTTGGTGTTTACCTTTAAAAAAACTACTTTCGCCAAAGGTCATGATGGAGTTCATCAAAGATGTGTAACAGGTATGGCCAATCTACAAACTCCATTTATTGTATAGCATTATCAGAGACACTGCCTCATTGCCTTGTAAGGCAGTGAATTAAAAAACGCAGATAAGCAATTTTCGTCACATTTACTGTCGCTAAAATACTATCCAACGCATTAGAAGCATGTTACTGTGTTTGTCCGTGTAAAATGTGAGCATGTACAAGTGTCCACATGTGTAGATATGCATGTCAGCAAGTACGACTGGAGGTTGTAATTGTATGCAGTATTATTATTATGTATCTGAAATTTCTGCACATTTACATAAATGCCTGTACATAATTACATAGTTCAAAACAGAGCCATTTGCAGGGCAAAATTTGTTTAAAGAATTCCACTTGGTTTTTTTGATTCTAAAGTTGTGACTGCTTGTCTCTCGCAGTAAAAGAGTGTGTCTTCAAAACTGAAGTATGATACTCTGTAGGTTTTTGCATTTCATGAAGATAGGCTATACGTGTTTTATATGATTATAAAAATGACAGGGCAAAACTGGTTTTGTTTTTTTTCTCTCTCTCTCCTACTCTTTGCGGCTTCCTAACATAACAATAATCACCATAGGATATTTCCATTATATGAATTGAATCCTGCAATTTCATACGTCTGCCGTACATAAGGTAATAAGCGATCGACGAGTCAAATAAACGAAAGGGAAGCTACAAACCCACTATAATATAGCTAATATATCTTGTAATAATGGACTTTTTTCATCCATCATCGTGAGTATTTGCTGTTTGTGTGCAGAGAAATCTTCCCCGACCTTGTGGTTATGTACACCACCTGCATTAGAGAAAAACGCTCTCGATGAAAATGCACACACACACAGACATTGCCGATGAGAATAATTAGTTGTATACAAGAGATAATGCAATTTGTTTCATGATATTTCATATTTTAAATTTTTTCTTTTGTATAATCATGTGAATTTACCATTTTACCCTCGGAAAGGTTTTAATCATTACATTTGTGTGATGAGCAGGCTACGTGGTGTCTTAAGTAATTATTTCACGCTTACATGAATGTTTTGTGTGTACTTTATACATTTATGGATATATCAAATAATTGTTTATGTGCTCTATATGTTATGTTGATACAATGGACAATGTATACATACTTTTGCATATTGTTGTTGTTATTATTTGTATTCAGACACTTGACGCGAATTTTTAAACTATTAATGTATGCATGTATACATTAGTTACAAATGCTAAAAGGCATGCTTGCATTCGCAAGAGCCTTCCTCTCCGCATTCTTTACAACCTCCAATAATCGTTTATTTCCGTAATAAATGAATGTAACAGGGAATCGTATATTATTAATGCTTTCTAAATTGCAGACACTGGCCATTGATCATCGTGTAGAGATGCTGTTGGGGAAATGTAAGAATCTAACGAGGAAATAAAGTCCTGAACTCATCTTCTAATGATTGTCTTTACCTCTCATCATAAAAGATCTAAAGTACACTTGATAGAATCAATACCATTCTAACCCCAAGCACATCCCATCTCACGCCTTGTCATTGTATGTACGATTTTGCAAAGAAGAGAAAAACCCCACCAACACATTGAAGAAAACTACGTAATATCATCTTATCTCCTCAAGTTTGAACTATACCACAAACAATTGATGCCTAAACTATACTATACTACAATATCTTCAATCCTAAACTATGTACGATTATCTCCTGAAGCCTAAACCATACTAAGTGACACCGATTTCCGAACCAGTTTTTGCAGCAAAAACTCCTTGACAAGTATCTCGATGCAAATGACCATATCTTTTCAACTGGACTCGCAAGGTTGCTTCCCTTCAGTCAAGAGTCTGTGCCATAGCTGGCTGTCCTACTAAAACTCTCTGGTGGTGGTAGCATCCATCAGAGAAGTGTGTGAAAATTTCCAGGCATATCAAAATCACAATCAAATCAACCCTTGGTGGTGTTCAAGTATCAAGTCAAAATTATATCAAGATTACCAAAATATCAACATTCCTACTTAAATGTCAAACATAAACAAGTGGGATTAGTTGTGGCTATACTAGAGAAGTCTTGTCTTTGACGACATATTCGTTGCTGGAATAACTTGGAATAATCGTTATCGCCACTTATCCAAAATGTTTTTATATGATGGATACGTCAAGAAATAAATTATCAAAGGATTTCTACAACATTAGTAGCTTCTACAAACAATTATAGTAAGTTCTAAGTGTGTGAGCATCTTCAGCTCTGAAGGTTAAACATTTTCAAGTTGTAGCTATACACTGTAAAACTATACGAAAGATTCTGTTTGTGACCAGAAAACGATTTTAATCGAGCTCTGTTCAGCTGATGTAGAGAGCTAGAAATCATTGTAGCAAAAATCTGGAAGAACACCTTTTAATTGGTGTAGTACAAAGGCACGGCTTACAAATAAAACGGTGTCGTCGTATAAATGCTCCTATTATTACGAGCTAACAACTTCAGTATCTTGACTTTTCCGACTGCAAGCAAGCAACTCCTACCAGTGAATCGGAAAACAAATTAATGGTTTATTAAAGTTATTTAATGAAAACAAGAGCAATTATCCAAGTTCGAAACTGTTACACTTTTTAACTGTTATACTGAGTGTACACCTTCATATAAATCCTGTGTTATACTTACCACTGCGGATTCCTATGTGTTCACCAAGGCTTGAAAGTGAATACAATACTCAGGAGAAACTTTTCCTTTTCAACGGGTGTATAGTCATTGACTATGTAATACATAATCAACACAATTAACTCCAGTCGGTATTCAATTACACAATTCATATCGTGTTTCAACTACAAAACTTTTAGCTACTGAACAACTCAAGTGTGTTGAACAATTCGGTGACTGTCCCAGAGACTGAGTCGTTAGAGAAAAATAGTATCTACCCGTAAAGTTAACTATTGGCTTCCCAAGCATATCATTGTGGTGGTTAGAGTCTATTACCTTGATGCTATCTACCTTGTGTCAGGAGCAATCCCACAAAAAGTCACTGCTACTGATAGGAAAAAAGTGTAATCAAACTAAATTTATTGCGCAACTTCAAATTACAGAGAAGTGAAATTGAAATAAGTAGACTTTATTATAAACATTAAATTTGCCCGTGTTGATTGATTTTCAAAAGGGACTATATTTCTCAATATATTATCAGGGGAAAAACAATTTGATTTATGAACAACATACAATTAATATTTCTATTCACTCAATGATTGAATTGGTAAATAGAAAAATATTAATTTGCGGGTTCTACAAAATGAATTTGAGAGGTGGATAATTAAATTTTGGTGCAAAGACTTACAAATGATGAAATAAATTATTCATTGGACTGGGAACTAAAAAATATAAACATAATCAATACATGTAAAGTACTCAAGTGAGCACCGTGTTTTAACAATAAATTCAGTGTGTGAATTTTTTCCAGTTAAAAAACTTGACGGGGCAAACGTGTAAGTAACTCAGTAAGAGAGGTTGAAGAGGAGGATATCCATGATTTATTCAACACCTTGTAATCCAACTCGTTCATATCATAATTATTCACAGACTGTTTGTCCAAAAGAGACATATCCTTATAACATCACGTCATTGCGTGTAGTTTATAAAACTATCATTTGAACAATCTCACAGCCGTACTTAGGATTCAAGAAGACACATGTGACATAAAAACTCCTTGTTCATATAGAGAAGAAAGAAATATAAGGAACCTTCCCAAAGTCTGTCTTCTTCAAATCAGAAATCCACTTTTTGGACCCTCATAATCATTAGTGCTTATACAGATACCGTAAATATATACATATATAACTTGGGTACAAGAAAGGAATTTTTTTCAATATCAATCAAAGTCAAGCCAGTCCTGAATGCACATTGGAATTATCTACTCACTTGCATATCCTCTCGGAATTTCTTAAAAATAATGATAAACTCTGAGATTAGATATTGCATAGAGTAACACCTTATTAGTCTGATTCATATCAACGAGGCAATTTACACTCGAAGATTTTATTGTGTGACTGATCAATACGTACATGCTTCACACTACTTCCACTTTGATTCAAGTTTAAAACCCCTCAAGATTACAATTTGAACACATATCTTCTTCGTATGTGTTACTCCCTAGGTTGTAAACAAGTGGTGCACTGCAATATCCCGAGTCTTTACTTAATCGACAAACAAACGCAGACGGGTTTTATATTACGTAACTCTACGGTGTGGTAGTGAACTTAAATACATTTGTAGTGTTCTATAAATACAGTGTGAAGCTTCCTTATATGCAGTAAAACTTACTGATATACTGACATATTGTGTGTAACTTACTACTTATACTGTATAACTTATACATACGTTGTGCGTCCTACTTCTCCCCTGACTTCATATAAACCTACTACTAGACTTGTTGTCTGCAACAACTATAAAGTGTGGTGCATGAGCTTCTGCGGTGTGGATCTTGGAACGATCTACCCGTGTGTTTCCATCATGGACACAACAACGATTCACCATTATGGTAAGAAACATGTTTGTATTTTAGCCGCTAGTGTCATATACTAGTTCTACTTTCATTCAAATATTGATTCTGTTGTACATACATATGCAGTTGTAGGTTTTAGTTAGTGTAGTTATAACGAAAAAGGAAAGAATACTCACCTTGGTGGTTGTAAGTCTACAAGGTGAATCGTGTGGTCAAAGCTCTCCTAATTGTATGTAAGTACTTCCAAAGTATCTGAAGTTACGTTGTAGATTATTTATAAGAACCTGCAGTTATAAATACAATGTAGTTTCCTACGTCGTAAGAATAGCTCGTCGAGCCACAAGCACATTATTATCAATTACGCCTCGCTCTATCATTAATACCCAGTTATGAACACTCATTCCCTCAATGCATGCGCTTCTAATAAGTCAAGTATGCATAGTTTCTATGAGTACAATAAATTATTTCCCCCAACATGATTATGATATAACAATACATACTATAATTTCTATTTATATGATACCTAATTCCTAAAATTTTGTCTTGCATTCATGATTTCCTAATGTCACTTTATTTGTATTGATTGCCCAAATGGGGCTTAATTGTTATATTTGGCATCTCAGCGGTAGGTATAGGTTGTTTACGGATTTCAAGCCCCTGGAATTCACTCTTGAATTGCTACTAGCTTTATTGTGTATTCGTGCAAACTACGAATGAATGAGTTACAATTAATTATTGTATGGGAGAATTTTACATGCTAAAAAGTGAATTTATTTTATTCACGCATTTTACGACATGAGAGTTGAATTATTTTGGGCAAACATTTAACAAGTTCAGAAATGATTTTATTTTATGCAAGCATTTAACATGTTCTGAAATGAATTGTTGTATGTATGCATAAATTTTTCGACTTCGCAGTTTTAAATTATAGCATATATGCATATGCATTTACAGTGCAAAGGCAAATTTAAATTCCTGTTGAAGAATCTATACACCCGCAATTTAAATTACTGTGCGTGTCCTCACTTTGGCTTTAATGTTTCCGGAGGTGCGTATAGCCACAAACGACACAAGAGAATACAGTGAACTAAACAAGTGAAAGCATTAGGTATAATACTAGAAAACAATAATAAGAGTATACATATCTAATTATATCCTAACAACAGCATAATATACATGGAATTTAGTCGACAACAATTGGTAAAAAGTCCCTCTTTGGAGAAATCATTGGTCATAAATTCATTTTAATCAGGAGCACGCGACATGCTAATGGTTTTAGCATTTGTCTTAATAGTTGCTAATTTATGTCGCTGGCCGTGTATAGCTCTCGAGAGTAGGAGTAATAAAAAGGTCGACCATACACACCGGTGTAGACAGGCTGAGTTACCATAGCTAAATACAGACCGAATGTATGTATGAATTGTGGGGTCATAGAAGCATTTAGTAAGAGTTACAAAGAAGTAGGTAGTCTACAACTACAACAGCTCGTGATGGGGAAGACTACTAATATTGTACGTAAGGAAGGGTATACAAAAGTCGTATACAGTATACAATGCGGTGAGCTAATAATATTATGGCCAGTGTTAAATGGTGTTAACTTCTGGAGGAGAAATGTCCACGTAAATAATTTATACATAAATGTGCGGCTTGGAATAAATAAGCTGCCCATTGAGTGTATGCTTTAATGTCCTCAACTTTTATTCATGCTGAGTCGACTGTATCTATATGGAAAGGTCTCCCATTTGTTATTCATCGAAATTTTATGTCTGTATCTTTGTAAAATGTGTAGTACCGTGCAGCGATGAGTGAGCAATGAAATTGTAGATACTGTGGTGTCAGTTTTCGGAAAATTGGGAATCCAGCTGAAAGGAAGAGACTTCTAATAAAACTTAAATGGATTAGACAGGGAGCTGAAAATGTAAATACAGTGCAAACATCAAAGTATTATGGGCTTTTATATCATACTAACTTTATACTGCACAACCTTTGTCTGTGCACTGTTAACACTTAAACATGCTAGCTGAAAGGTGTGTACATCTCACAGCTGATCGTATATGAAAGAATGCTGTGAGAAATTGGATTCCCGACTCTAGGAAATCACACTTTAGCCGAAAGGAAACAAGATGCATGGAGCGCATACATATAAAATAAGAGAAGAGATCAAAGCAGGAAATCAAAGCATTTATTACTTTATGTGGGAATCAACTTGATTCGCGGATATAGGACCAATTGCGGGAGAACTCATATAGTCTTCTGCATTGTGCTGCTAGTTTAATACAGAAAGGAAACCATAGAACGAAACCGTTACACATTTACATTGCATCGTGTACATACTGTACACGACTAAACACTCGGATCGTCGATTGATAAAATAAGTTAGGTTAAGCCAGTATTGGCAGTCAACGCAATAGAAAATTAAGCATTGAACTTCCTTCAATAGTCGCAATATTAACCATTACCTAAGTAGTTGTTTATTATCCCACTTTTCATCGGCGCCGTTTATTCTCCACTCTAATGTTACCACATAATTTCTTGGACAGACTACAACTTGAGCTTTTACTGCTCTAAATTACAAAAGCTAATTTACAAAGCTTCCAGAAATTCGGGATAATTTTGAAATGGGAAATTACACGTGGCTGTATGTAAATTTAATCTTTTGGTGCAGCTAACAAACGTAAAGTTAGATGAGGCAAAGGCAATATTTCATCAAAGACAACGGTTATTTCCTGTCGGTGTTTTCACCTTCAAGAAACCTTCTGTCCACCGTTGACGTTGTTAATAATGCATCCCTACAGGTTTCCACTTCGGCGAAACAAATTTGAACCTCCTCATGTGTGGCTGGTTATTTGGTAATTATTCACACTTTGGGCTCAGAACTTACTTATGCTGTATTTTATTTTGAAAACTAAACTTTTGGTGTGCTTAGTACAGGGATGCAAAATAGAAACCTAGTGGATGCAAAATTGGTTTTCTTTTTAGTTTTTGTGCAGTGAATACATATTGAGTGATGAAAGTGTGTGCAAAGCCCATGGAGGTGTTCCTCGTATTATTAGGTCTTGTACGTGTCGATGTATGAAGAGGAAATGAAATTGACGGTCCTGGTTTTGTGGGACAAGGCAAGCAAAGGAGTGCTTTCTTTGATAGCAATATGTAAAAATATGATGATGTTGATGAAGACATCAAAGTTGAGAGGCAAACTACAAGTTGAGGATTGCACATGCTAGTACGACCATGACGGATCTAAACTTTTGCACTCGTGAGCGAATAATATAGATACTAACATTATTCGGGCCCCACCATTACTTAGCCTCGTATGTTATGTAACTTACCCACACCTATTTACTTTATGATGTACATACATAGTAATAAGTATATGAAGCAGTAGCGGCAGCATGAGAATACAGATTTATAGTCCATGTGCATCTTTTCTTAAGTGGCAGGATAGCAGTAGTATACTTATGAAATTTGCATAAATGTGAGAAACACAGGACCATTAGTTATACCTATGCACGTTATAATATTTTATATGCCCAAGCCTGTAGGTCATATGGATATAGTTTGTATTGTTGCTACATAATTTAAAAATTTACATAGTTTAGTCATTGAGAAAAGTTATTTCATTTTGCCGACTCGACCCGGCCGGAATCATGTTTGTCTTTTCTAAAAGTCTGCAAATATTCCGTCAACCTTCACGGTCCTATATACTCCACTACTACTATACTCTCCCTATAGTTGACACATCTTTCTCTGGCGCTGTCGGTTTTGCATATTTTGCCTTTGTGCAACCAGTGTACACACGCACACACACTATTCTATAAATATATAGTTTGCGTGTGTATCTATGTATATTTATAAATATCTATATATGGCATAAACTATAAATATGTGAGACTGTCAACATCCTGTCTGCATTTTTAGATCGAAATACCATGTAATATAAATGTACAAGTATACTTATACACATACATAGCAGGTGCTTGGTTCGGTGAAGTCCTTACACATTTTACATATACGGGCGTGCTTCTGTTTACAAAACGTGCACAACTCCCTGAAATTCCTTAAGATTGCAATACGCTACAAATGTCTTCAGCACCAAAATCATTTTAAATAGTATGTGTAGATGTGCATATGGTACACAAAATATTGGAATGTTTGTGGTTATACATAGTACGAGTATATACTTAGTAGATACTACCGGAGGGTAAACATCACAGGCACTTGTGCAAGTTAAGTACATATCTACATTAAAAAGTCTGTCTTCATATGGGTAGCAAGTTTATGGTTATGTGCCGGTAAGAAGGTGAAATACAGAGGGTATCGCTAGACTCGTATAAGTATTTGATGAATGTCTTCAGACCGGGCTTTACTGGCTATGACAAGCCCCAAGTCCTTGGGAACCTGTGTGGAATAAGCTCTTGCATTATAAATACCACGAGGCTGTTTATTCTTTCAGAAGAGTACCGTATACAAAAGCATGGTGTACATATAATCAAGTCATGTAGGTTATTATGGTTGTCCTGGTGTTGGAGAATGCATATGTTATCATGTCTTAGAACCTGCAATGCATGCTCATAGAGGGTTTTATAAATATGTAACTATGTCATGGAGCATTTTATACAAGGTACCAAAGTCATTGAGCCTATTATGTCTTGCATAGAGTTCTCCAGCGCATACAATACTGAAACACTCCCGAACATAAAAGTATCAAGTAGGAAATTATTTAAAAAACTGTCAGCACGTGAATGCATATATAAAGTTTTTCGTCAAACTTTCGTCTCTAGCAAATGATAGTAAGTACCGTTAATTCCTGAAGCATAACTTTGAAGCTAAATTAAAACAAGCTCCCTTACCGTCCAAAACTTTTTCCTCCTTCAACTTTCCCATTGATAACGGGACACTCTGCAATTACTATGTAGAATTGTGACTCCTCATTATACGTGTATATGTTCAACTATATAAGTACTATATAAAGAAGTTGATCCTGAGTAAACAGTGTATACAGACATGCATTAACGATAAGTGTAAATTTGATAGCCCGGAAAATATATTGGTCTCGTTATTTATATTCTTCTTTGAGATTCTATTAATTTCCCACCCAGGGAATCATATATAATAAATGAGTTTGTGTCAAAGGTGAACCCACTTTCATTTTCTTTGAACCACGACTCACATTTTATGTTTCCCGAGTCCTCTTTCAAGTACTTTATCTATACGTGTAAACTTTACCTGTACTTGTGTGAAAGCAACTACATAAGAATTTCTCTATACGAATGTGTATGAAGTAAAAGCTTTCTAAAAGTAAATTCTTCGCTTCGCTTTTGTAAACCCAGGAAGCTCCTGTATAATTTAGTTTTGTACTGGTATATAGTTCCCATATTTTCCACCATCTTCCCTAACATTACTTACATACACTACACTACTCCACAAGAAGCATTTCCTCTTCCAAGGAGAAAATATTTGTCAACTTTTCACTCACTTATCCTTTTCATCCGTAATAGATTTGCGAGCATCATTTAAATACGTATTGGTTCTTGGAGAATTTTCACCGCTAATGGCAAGTTTCAAATGCAGAAGCATAGCTATGAGATTAAATTCAAGGTTAGTTTACACGGCTCAAGGCAGTTCGAGTTAAACTCCTTTCACGATGCTTTCTTATAGCAACTTCATTGACTGTAGATTAAGCCGATCTAAAGTTTGTGGGCAGCTCCTTGGAAAATATACTTTTGTGAGCTAAAAGCTTTCACATTGCCTTCAGTCAAACCATTTTTTGCATGAGTGATAAAGTATTTGCTCGTAGTTTGTCCTCGCATATACGTGAATCTACGTATTACATATAATCATTCCTCTCACCAAGGTTTATTTTTACTACTGTAGATATAAAAAACATACTGACACTTTCGAACTTTAATGTTTAACATCACTATTTTGTAATGGTAACGTACATAATGTACTTATCGTTAGCAAGTGAAGCCTATTTATAATAAAACTACGATATTGTATGCAAGCTGTGTACTTATGTTTTAGGTTAGCCTAATCAATACTTAAATAGTAACACTGAATTAGAAATTAGAGCAATTGAAGAGGAAACTTGGTAATGTATGCCCATATGCATTTCGTTAGTAGTATAGTGTATGTAGCTACCTGCAATTTCATATATAGGAAATCCAATTTGCTTGTTTCGGATGCCGACTCTTCCGCATCTAATTGAACCGTGGCGTCTGTCTTTCAAAAGTTGAAACCCTAAAGTCATTATTTGGCAGGGCGCGCAAATACACACAAATGACGTTTGTATTTGCACACTTAAATTAAGGGGGAAGCCTTTACATGTTCCCACGTTTTCGTGTACGCAGGTTCTCTGTACATACTAATTTGAATCTCGTGCACATCAATATTTAATGATGTACACGTAGCTAAAATTCTGTGAATAAATATACATATGTAGATAGAAGTATTATAAGATCCTATTTATAGGCATGTAGTACATACAGTAATAGCCACTTTAAAATGAACAGCCGCGACACGGCTGGGTGAGGGAAAAGGATTAAAAACTGTCGGCAGAGCTTCAAGAAAATATATGAGGACTGAATGCAGTATGGAGGGAGAAGAGCAGATATATGTATTTATGTATGGAATAAAATGAGACGCTTAATTATTCATTTTAGTTGATAGTTGGAATATTAGGTATATATAGCTATTTCCCTGCCGGTAACCCCATCATTTCCATTTCCAGAAGGAATATTGACTAACTGGTCCTGATAGTTGTGTGTGTGTTGCGCGCTTTGCTTTGATAAATCAAAGCCATCAGAACGCAAAAAGCTTTCCCTCTCCGTCCCCGATGAACCTCTCTTGCCGACTTTGCATCTGCAGTTGCATCGCCGCAACGATTTATTGCTTGTTTCCTGTCACTGATCACAATTGGCGCTGCCTCATTGCCAACACAATATCTACAAGAATGATATTTATATACCTGTCTTGAGATTTTCATCTCTAACATATCTCTTCAAAAATTTGGTTAGTAGATCTTAACACACTACTAGAGTTACTTATATTCAGAGTGCGATGTGGCGTAAGCTGTAGTAAAATATTCAGAACTTAAAAATGCATTGAAAAATGTTAAGAGCGTCTTTGAAAGTAACCGTAAAGCTATATAACTGACAATATAGAAAATAAAAGTATCCAAGTAAACATGCAGACTTTAAAAAAATGTTCGCTTAACTTAAGAGAAAATGTGTACAGAAATCTAATATGTATGTACATGAGGATTTCACGATCAGACAGCACTGCTGTGCTATACTATAATACCACTGCCTCGTTCACAATCTACATTGGTAATCTAATATTCTCATGCTTACAAAGAAGAAGAAGTAATTCGAAGGAAAATATATACACATTTGTGAGAGTAGTGGCTCACTTTGAATGAAAAACGGGAGCTCGACTTTAATAATACTGCACTTTAAATACAGAAGAACACTGTAAATAAAAGGTCTTTGCAGCATGGTAGGGAATTGGAAATGTGCTGGAATATTTGCTAATGAGATATTAAAATGGAGAAAAATAGTGAAGCATTTTGACGGAGTAAAGGTAATACAGTAAAAGAGTAATATATGAGCCCTTGGTAAAACTACTGCATACCTCGACAACATCAAGGTGAAAGTACGGATGCAATGCAGACACTTCATCCCGAATGACTAATGAATAAACAATCGCGCTTTTTATAATCCAGTTATGTATCACATGAAAAACCCAGCCAAGTTAGCCAAACCAGAGTGTAATATTAAGCGCGACGAGCCACTTCAAGCATGAACAAAAAACTGACAAGAATTACGTCTTTCTCGTTGAAGGGAATCATACGTGCATGGCTCCAGTAATACGTGAATACTTATAATGCAATTACGCACATACTATTATTATGCTATTACATACCACTACTTGTCTAAATATAAGCAGTGAGTGCGTGTTCAGGATTTCTAACATGACGCTCTTCTCCTGTGTTCCTTTACGTTATGGAGAGCATCAAAGTTTTTGGGTTAAAAATTCAAAGCAACTCATACAAAATGTCAGCATCATAATGCATAAGACTCGCATGCAGATTTCGAAAACCCGGCCTTTCTCTCAGTTATGCTCCCGGCTCTTCTTTTCCCTCTCCATTGAAAAACCAAGTTTGAAAATAGGAGATTGAGTGAGAGGGAAAGAGTGTTGGGAACTAACCTGCAGAATAATTAAACAGCGTCATCCGAATTTTCAAAGCAGCCTCTTCCGTGTAACATCCTTCGACCACATACCAGTCTCGCATACCTAATGGATGGGAGCACCGGACCGGGGCACATCAAGCTGATAGCATCATTCATCTATTTTAGCGGTTGGGTTACGTTTAACTTGGTCCAGAGCACTGTACAAGAGATTTACTGAGTTTAAAGTCTAGTTGACGGATTTCTTTGATGTTAATGTTTATACTTCAGTACATATATGTAAAGAGTGAAATATTTAAACAATGCTTCATGCGACATTGATTAGCGTATATACAGTTATTTGAAGTTGGTTAACACTGTTTATCTAGGTGCGTGGGATACTATTTCATTTAAAACATGAGCATTCAATCAAAACATAAAGCGAATACATGCTATAGTTTAAATCAACAGCCGTAGCCGTTTGTTTTGATTTGAATTGCATGCGAATAAATACGCAAACATGTACAAATTGTGGCTTCTCTATTTAAGTCAGGAGATTGAAAGGCTTTGAAGCAAATAGCTTGAGTGTAAGTTTCAGAAATTAGTAAACATCATCGGCAATAACATTAATAGGTGAGTCATGAATATTTACTTGATTCGGGTAAGGTGGTAAGCGATGAGGACAAAACATTACATTGTTTACATTGGCTGTCCCAGTTTTGGCCACGTATGTAATTGTTTTTGTACTGTTGAAAGTACTTCTTTAGCTTAAAATTTGATGTTTGCATAAAATCTTCCAAGAAGCATATAGCTTTTCATCATCATTGTGAAGTGCACAAAAACAGTTGCGCAATCTCCAGACATGTAATAACGACTGTTTTACAATTTATTCTAAAAGAAGCAAAAGTCAGACAAACAAAAATAATATATTTTCTCTGCGTTTTACATCTAAAAACATTTTTGGACGAGGCTTTGAGAGTGACTTCATTAAATAAAAGCAAGTAGCTACTTCAGCTTAATAAATGCAAATATTCAGTACGGTTTTCTAAGAAATTCAAACAAAGATACGTTCACGACGTACAAACTTGTATACATATACTAATAATTAGGTCTGCAAAATTCAAATGTTCTGTAGCATAAAATTGTAACACATGAAAAGATTCTCTCGACCCCACGTATTTATGTCAGAAGAAATTTGCAAGGTGGAACATCAAAGGAACTGGCAGAATAATAAATCAAAAATTAGGCCAATTAAATTGCAATCTAGCCAAGGGTGATCTTTCTCTCTCGCTTTTCCTTACTCTTCTCGTTACATTTCCACTCGAAGGAACGTAGATTCGCATAAACAGTATATCACTACAGTGAAAGAAATTAGATATATATCTACCACAAAATGAAATCCAAAGGCATGCTCAAGGACCTAAGTATAGAGTACTATCCATTTATCTATGTTTGCGTAGGTTTTATCTTGTTTTTGATGATACACTTTCTGTTTTGCAGAGTTTCTGGTACAAGTAACACAGCAAGTTTGTAACGTAGGTATCAAAAACAAGTTAACTTAATTACATGTAACCTTCATTTTAGACTTAAGTTTTCTTTCCCAATTTTAATAAATAAATTTAAATATTTCTCCTTAGATTACCATATCGGTTACCAGTATAATGATGAGTTGCAGAAGAGAAGTAGAATATCTTTTAAAAATACTCTAAAATGTTGGGAAAAAACAGAGTTATAAATAAGAGTTTTTTCAAATGAATAATTTTCATGAGAAAATTTGCAAATGATTTTAAAATGTATACTGTTATACTAAATACTACAACATGCCAATGATTTCTTGTCAGTCATCCCGAATTAAAGATTATCGACGCCAAATCGGTAATAATGGACGGCATGTGGAGTTAATAACAATTTATAATTAAGTGGCTGTTTAGATAGTGAATTGATTTTAATATTTAAAACTGAGTCGGTTTTAAAACGGAAGAACGAAACACCCGTCAATTGAGTCCAGATAGAATCTAAAAGTATGCCTAAATGCAAGGCATCAATTCATACACTACTAAATATGTCTGTTTAATAAGGTCCTTAATTATTTAGATCTTCAGCAAATAAATCAATACTTGAAGATGTTAGGGGACTGTTATCATTACCGGTCAAGTGATTTCCTGATATTAGTTATTGATTTTAAAAGAGAATTGCTTGGGCTTTTGAATTTAAATGTAACGATGTATATTAAAATTTAATGCCGGACTTAAAATTTGAATGTAATATTTAATGCATAAAAGTATAGATAGTGTGAGAGCTTTAAAAACCATGTAATGCATTTGAATTGCAAACCGTACATGAAATAATATATATAGCGCCGAAGTTGTGTCAACACAAATGCCGCAGTATATTTATCGAATTAAACTTGATGTTTAAAAACCCACGAGCCACTCCTGACATTTCCTAAGCATATTGAGATTCAAAAAGCCATTGAAGACCAGGGAGTATCGGAGTAAATTGACATCATTAATACAAAAGCATAACTCTATTAAGGCTCCCGTCAGTTTCTATTTAATGAGTAAACCTTATACATTCCATTTATTTCCCACAATGCATTTCACTCTCACCGTAGGCTCGTTCTTCTACTTGTCCCCCTAGAATCTTTTTGATAACATGCTGAAACCCAGCATGACATTGCTACTCAAATTAAAAATTCTACCTGAGCACAGGTTCCATATGGGAGTATTTATACGGGAGAGGGACATTTATTACATTGTACTGAGAATTATTTTAATTAAAAACTTGAAAATATATCATCACCCTCCATATTTTACCGCGTCAAAAAACAACATGCTAAAAATTAAAGAAGTTGACTCCTAGGCTTGAATATGCAACCTGCGGCAACTTTACCGAAGAAAACATCAGTGTAATAGATAGCTTAAAATTCTTTTGCATACCTATTTTGGCGCTTACACAAGTCAGCAAGTATGTATGTATGTATATAGTTTTTTAATTATTGTTCTCGCGCTTCTTCAATGACGAATATTAATGTGTTTTGCTGATGTTGGTGTTTGCAGGTATATTATTCTTGAGTTTTTAAGCTTTTTAATACTCGGGTATTTGCAAATAATTAAAAAGACAACTTTTACAGCAATAGATGTATAGATAAATATAAATGCATACTTAGTTGAAAATTGTAGTACTTGGAGTAGTTCAGTAGCAAACCTTGTTAATTATTTCAACATTGAAAGCAAGTTGTAAGACACGCTGTACTTCGGGACTCAAGTTTCTCCAAGAAAAACTTTTTAACGGAGAAAAGTGAATGTGATCGCAACTTGTGGGCAACTCTTCCTGAGATTTTTTACTTGCTCCTCAGACTTGTGTGTACATACCTGAAAACAAGAAGAGAAGTAACTGCGAAGAATCTTCCCAAGACCTTATGGGCCTTTTACCCGTTCACACAAACACCCATATACACTTTAACTATAGAAACCTGTGTTCCTGTTATTCCTTTGAACTCTGCCATATACTTGGAAGATGAAGAATAAAGGAGTGAAGTATAGGAGTAGCCGGCTGGATAAGATTCAGATCTCAGATGGTCTCCATACCTGCCCTCCATTCAAGTACAATAGTAAAGTTTTGAGCATTGTGTCATCAATCCGTATTTTTAAGGCACACGTGCTCCCATTTTCATGTGATTTATTTGACTCACGAACTGCACTCAAACTTTATTACTTCTCCCTTCTTCTTCTCCGTCTTCCAAGACCGCGATATTCTCAGGCTCACACTGACTCCAATTTTTATATATGAGCGTCCAACTTCAATGCAATAACTGAAAGGTGTATGTTTAGTAGTTGTATAATAAGTAGAGCTTTTTATGTAGATAGGTTAATACAATGCGAGAACGGGTGAGCTTTTGTGGTAGGACTTCAATAACGGCTCGCAGAGATTTCGCTATATAAACTGTGGTGCTTAGAGTAAGATATTCTAGTTCTGCATACAAAATCGGACGTTATCAGTTCACGCATAAGTTACACTATGAGTCTACAGATACATATACTTGAGTTTTGCACACAAATACAGCCACTATGCAAGTTATTTAAATGTAAAAGTAAATCTTCGAAGAAATAAAAGCAGATTTCAATAATAGATAAATTATTTTGGATGAAAAGTAACGATCACAGAATAACGAATGCAGCCAAAGTAATGGTGTTGTTTAGTTGCCAATAAAGGTCCAGGGGGTAACGTGGAGGGTAACTTTACGGGGTCATGTGTAATTGAACATACATCCTTGGTTTATGTGCCTTTGGTAAAGAGTAACTTTCAGGAGCGGCATAGTATACTTATACTATACTTCTGTATAAAGAAGTTTTCTGTGTGTGTATATATATATACAGTAACTAGAGTTTAGAGGAACCATTGTGGATTATAAGTGAAATATATATTTTGTGGTGTGTTGACAGGTTGAATCGCTCATGAAGGCTTACATTGATGATGGATTTGTTCAATGTTGGTCACCCTTACCAAGAGGAAAAGAATTACGACGAAAGTTTGTCAAGTCGATGTTGTTTTCATTGGTCGTCCACATTAGTCGACTATCAGCCTCCCGCCACGACCACAAAACTTACGGTATCAGGAGAAGCAGTAGGGACAGCAGCAGCCGTAGCAGTAGTAAAGGAATCCGAAGCAATCTTCCCCAAGTTGTTGAGCAGTTGTGTCAAAGCAAGTGTTGTTGGAGCCTTTTGCGAAGAGACATTTCCATTAAGGGAAGAATTCATTCGGAGAGAAGTGCAGAGGAGTTGAAGAGGAAGAGGGACTACGGATACGACACGGTGGAAGACAATTCATTACTAGAATCGTGTCATCCTCCTCCCTGCAACTATTGTAGTGTGAAACTTTTTTATTCCTCTGGATTTTTTCACTAACGATGCACCAAGCCCGCTCTTCTCCGAGGAGAACCATTCTCAGTGTTTCGTGCTTTTTCACTCTCCTCCTTGTCGGCTCCAGAAACGACCTCTTCGGCTCATGTGTCGACGAAATCTCCGAGGCTGATAAGCCGAGTAAGTCTTTTCAAAATATCTCACTAAATTCTTTCGCAGTATACCTTATATTCTCCTCCAACACTTGCAATTTTTTTCACTCAAATGCATTTTAAAAGAGAGATCGTCCGGTCTATTTGCGACATTTTTCTTAACTATATACAGTTAGTACTACTATCAATCTCTATCTTTCAAATTGCTTTTCTTGTACATGCTTTCCCCCGTCTTGTCAACCATTTTTGCTCTAAATTTGTATACCACACTTGCAAGTTTGCCTTTCTTGCAAAAATCAAGGACTAAAATTACTGAAAAGAAAGACAAATTTGGCTGAAAGACTGCAAGCAAAAGTTGTTGCTCAAAAGCAAACATGTAGATATGATAGAACTGTATAAGCAGAAGGATCGAACAAATGTAAAGACGACTCTCGTTTTTCCTCCTTTATGAAGATACTATGTGCGAACTTATGTCATCCCTTGAGTAAACATTGCAGTAATATGTCATTACAACTACTAAAAGTTGTACAGTATAGTGTAAGCCATCAAATCATACTAAAACAGTTAAGAGGGTATTTCTACGAGAAGACTGAAGAGCCTGTTAGTTTTGGTGCTTCGTGTGCACGAATGATATGTTCAATGAATTGCTCATTACTATTACTATAAGACGTTTACTGTCGGCCCGGTTTTTCCATCATCGTCATGAGTCAACCACGTATCTCTCTTTCACACTTGCGGTTGTTATGACGGCTAAATGACAAGTATTAACAGGCACATTAGCATTAAATTATGTAGACCAGAAACCATTTCATCAAGTTGCAGTTCATTTTTTCCCCTTTTATATTGCTTAAACCCCAGGTTTATAACCTTCTAAACGTCCTTGATAATAGTTGGGATTTCGTTAGAAATCTGTTTACTTGCAATGACAGTGACCATCATTAAGGTAATTTGTCCATGTTATCACTTTATAGCATCTCATTTCATCGACACGTCTACTTGGGTGATTGGATAATAGGTCTTGGAAATTAGATTCTAGAAACATCATTGCTTAAATGTACTAACGGTATCTACTTAAGTATGTGTGTACATAAGCTCTTTCATGCGCTGGCTATAGCATACTTACAGTAAATTGTGAACATAACTTTACTGATTTTGAACCTATCTTGACTGAAGAAACTCAACACAACACATTCTATACCCAACACAACATGAATGGTAATGAGCTTTACTGAGGATTCCATGCATATGTACATGGTTATATGCTTGAATTATTTTGATTGAGAAACACCTAAAAGCTACTTAGCGGCATTTCCTTCTATTAATTTTTTCTCGAATTCTTGTAATCTGGTTGTTCAGAACGTCTGTTTGCTCATCGTGTCAAACGTCTGGGGATTATTCAGGCGCGTTCAACGGTTTCTATATCGTTTGCACGCTTATTCATTCGTGTGCCCAACACGCACCTCAACAGCTCGAAAGACGCAGATGACAAAAAATAAATTTGGATATTGTATACATATCCATGTGTATCTACATACCACAAAAATACATAGTTCTAAATACATTGTTTCCCCCAGAGAGCTTCTTAAAAGCTAGTCATGCTACGAGTCCTCCCAAGTGGTTCGAATTTTTCCCATTGATTTTTTTGCTCGTGCATAATAATTGCCCAGGCTTTGGGTATTTAAAAAAGACGTCAACTTTGTGAGAACAATGCGAGAGAATTGGAGGAATGAAACCCCCTAAAGGTTATGTGGAGAGACGTGGTTGAGAATTCTCAGTACGATACCAGACAGGAATAATTACATATTAAAATTTATACACGGTTAATTAGGCTGTTAGCAATGCTGAGAACCTTGTGTTCCCTTCAGATTATACCCGGCATAATAAATCATAATTCTTCCTACTTTCCATAAAATGTGTCAATTTCTTCTGGAACATGCCTGCATCTTCAGAGCTTTTCCTTTCCTCAGTCAACTTCCCGTATATTTTTTCAATAGCAGCTGGGATGTTAAGGAATAAGCTCATGTCTTCTCATATAACATTCTCTGAACAGCTTTTAGCCCCTTACAGGTGTAGAACATACATACTGCAAGTATAGTATCACCTTGGGATTCCGAAGATAAAAAAAGCAATGTAATATGAATCGTTCGTTATAGAATAGAAGACGCTGAGAGGAAAGGCGAGTATAGAAACTAAGAAGTTACAGACACTTTTCTAGTTAGACTTTTTGACATGTTTAATTCATGAGGAATTATTACTGTAATTTAGGAGGCCGCCCTTCGAGATTTCTCAAACTCAATCTCAATGTGAAGCATACTGGTTGTGATGTACGCAATATTTTCAACTAGGATTAAACGTCCATAATAAGTTTACGTCACCAATGTTTAAGTATGTATGTCTGAGAAGATATACCTACTGGGGATGTAATTCATAGGCGATTCCAAAACAGCTCACAGACATATATAAATGATTGCATGTATTTTGTGTACAGGGAACTAAATCCGAGACTAATTACCATATCTTGTACAAGTGTGTAGTAATTTTTCTAATGTGTATCCTGTTTCGCTCAAATTGTTTTAGCACAAGATAAGCTGTTTTGCATCTTTCAACGCTGCTAGGACTCGTAGCGATATTTCAAGTACTAAATTAATTATCCACAAATATGCGGCACCAAAGAATACGTGCATCCCTCTGTATAGGAGACTATGTACATATGTACATGCCTAGCTTACATGCACAATCACAGGTTCTTCACCACCAACTACTATTAGAAATCAACTTCGTGACAGATAATTTCTGTCGTGGTAAATGCTTCCGAGGATTATTACAGATATTCCCGCAATTAAGTCGATTTACGTATCACCATACTAGGTGAAGCTTTGTGGTAGAGTGGTCGATATAAATCATCGTCGTTATGGTGTATATTATCTATCAGTGAGTGAACTTCAAGTATCATCTTATTATATTTTCATTCAACTCAACGTGCTTCCTTTGGCCTTCCAAATAATTGATATGATGTGAGTTCATAGCAATATAAAGAATATGCTTTGCATAAGAAGCCGAGATAAATATAACACGAGCATCATTAAAATTTAGAATGAGGGTGCATGAATTGTATAATAAATTGGTACGAAGACACAGCAAATTGTGATGAAAATACATGTAAAACTAAATATTATGAAGAAACGCATTTAAAATCATGAC